>BQNB010005323.1:0-102727 GCA_026074375.1 Tanacetum coccineum | reverse complement strand
CAAGCAAAATACAAGCATTTTAAGCACAATTTTGTCTTTTTAGGGCCTATTTTGATATAAAAAGGATATGTGTTTTCACACATATCAACGTAGCTTCATTACTCTTCATGTAGTTTGTTAACTCGTTTGAAGGTCCAACTTGAGCTTGATAATTCGGAGCTTGAAAATTTTCTTGATTTTGATTTTGATTGTATCGGTTTTGATTATTCGGTTGATTGAAGCCGGGTGGTCCGAGGTAATTATTCGAACGATAGCTATGCAAATTACAGTCACCTTGTGGTTGGTTGGAATTACCCCCTGAATTTTGGTTACCCGTAGTAGCATAAACGGCATCTTGAGTGTAGCCACCGACGGCTGGGCACTAGTGAAGGAATGAGGACCACCACAAGTCTCGCATTTCGGATTCACAGATTTGACTGATTGTATTTGTCATCATTTCTACAAAATTCTTATTCATTAATTCCAATTGTCGAACAACTTCGGGATTCTCGGTAGAAGTAGTAGAAGAGATATTTCTAGACGTCTCTTCTCGAGTTGTGGAAGTGTCCCAATGGTTGTGGTGATGCGGTCATGTTCTCGATTAATTACGTAACATTCCTTCGGTGTCTTTGCATAAAATTTCATCCTGCTTCAGCATTGATGGTGTATGATGACTTTAATGTCAAACCATTGTAAAGTATCAAATTTGTGTAACCAAAGCATGTTATGGTTAGGTCACCGTGATAGACAATTTATAACTCTCCCATGCCTCCGAATAACGTTCGTGTGGTTTTTGTGGTTTTTGCTTTAAATTTCGGGATCTTGTTCCTTTAACTTAGTCCCATGGAAGGAGGAAAAATATTTTAGAGAAATTTCATCAGCATATCTTCGAAAGAGTGGATGGAATTCCTTGGAAGGCAATCATACCATGCGATAGCATGATGCATCAAGGAATATAACAGAATTAAGTCTGTTATACAAAATTCCTAACACCCATTTTGCTTCATATGTTGAGTAATTTCCAAGAATTAATCAATATGTCTATTGGCATCGTCGCCCAGTAATCCGTGAAATTGACAAGTATTTTGAACTTGTTGTATCATGTGATGACAAAGTCCAAAATCCATTGCTTGAATTGTAATCATGGCAATTGGTCCACCCCGTCCATCTATCGACGGTTGGCACAACTCCTCCATTGATCGGGGAGCTTGCCTATTAGGTCTCACCACCGGAGGTGTACCATTATTATTAGGAGGAGGGGGCCTCGCAAAAGGCGGTCCCATGTTATTATGAGGAATGCTCATAACTTCTTCGAAGTCGTAAAGAGATGACGGTTCACCTAAATTCCTCCGTCGAATAAGACTCTCGAGGTCTTGAAGCGGAGAAAATAGATTAGAAGAATTAGAGCGAGTGCTCATGGACTAAAAACAAGATAAGAAAAATAAGATAAAATGAAAATATTCTTGTAACCGATAATCGAACAAGTGTACGGTAGCTCTCTAGATAAACGCACAAAGAAGTAGAGGAGCGGGTATGCGTAAAGCGTTTTAAAAACCTTCTCCTTTTTGACGCGTTTTGTAAGCCCATTAGAGTTTCCTTAGTGTATAAAAGGAACCCTACGGCATAGTTAGAGATATCCATTTTCACAGCAAACACATATCAATTTATAGTTAGTTATTCTGTAACCTAGGCAGAATATTTGCAATCAATATATTCAAGTTTAGTCTTCATTGTTCTTCTTAGTATTACAAGTTAGATTCTGCATAACTTGTAGTATTCACAATCATAGTTTCTCATATAGTTAGTTTGGATTTATCCAAGTTAGCTAAGCTTTAACAGTCTAAAGAAGATCCGTTTCATTGGGACTTCACAAGTGGTATCAGAGCTTGTGGAGAAACTCTAAATAAGAAGAACTTTATCAGATCTAGATATCTTCCTATAATACACAATGTCTGGTGAAGAACCTGCAACACAAATAGCCCTGTAGAATCTTCTTAAATGGTGTCTACTCTAAAACTTCCTATCCTCAAGAAGGGTGAATATAGAGCATGAGGATGGAGCGGTATCTCATTAACACATATTATAATTTGTGGAAAGTGATCTTGAATGGTGATGGTCCTATACAAGTAACAACTGATGAAAAAGGTATTGAAACTGAAGTACCTCCAAAGACTGCTCAAGCACTATTACAAAGACAAAGAGAAAGAAAAGCTAAAAGCATTTTGCTTTTGGCTATTCCTGATGAGTATCAACTAAGGTTCCATGGAATAAAGGATGCAAAGTCTCTGTGGGCTGCTATCAAGAGTAGATTTAGTGGCAATATTGAATCTAAGAAGATGCAGAAGACTGTTTTGAAGCAACAATTTGAAAACTTTTCTGTATCTAACACAGAAGGCTTAGATAAAGCATATGACAGGTTTCAAAAACTTATCAGCCTTCTAGAAGTTCATGGTGCAGCTATTCCTAATGAAGATGCAAATCATAAATTTTTAAGAGCTTTACCTTCATCATGGAACAATGTAGCCTTGATTATGAGGAACAAAGATGGTATAGATGATTTGGATATTGATGATCTATACAATAACCTAAAAGTGTTTGAAGCTGATATCAAAGGTTCCTCTGGATCATCTTTAAACTCTCAGAATGTGGCCTTTCTCTCTGCAGAAGACACTAGCAGTAGTAATGAAGTTAATATTGCTAATAGTGTTTCTACTGCAGCAGGCCATAATTCTCAGGGACAAGCCTCTTCATCATCATATACTGATGATCTAATGTTCTCATTCTTTGCTAATCAGTAAAATAGTCCACAACTGGATGATGAAGACCTAGAGCAGATTGATCATGATGATTTGGAAGAAATGGACCTTAAATGGCAGGTGGCCATGCTAAAGTAAGCTAGAAAAGCACTCAAGGAATTAAGACAGCAGAAAGAGAAAACAGATTCAAAGGACTTTTTAACAACTTTTTAAGCTAAAAAGAAAACTAACAAGCACTTAGAAAAAGCTAAAAAGTGAAAACAGCTTAAGACTTATACCTAATAAGCTCGAAAGATTAGATTTAAGCAAACCAAATAAGCTGAAAATCATCTAAAAGACACTAAGACAGCTAGCTTAAACAGGAACTTAAAGGCATTTTGACAGATTTTAAGCTAAGCTTTAAGACCTAATAAGCACTAAAAAAATAACTATAAGCTGAAAACAGATTGAAATTATTACTTAAAAAACTCAAATAAGTTGAAAGTAAGCAATTTGGCTAAGTAAATAAGCTAGAATTGAAAGTTTAAAAAGACAGTTTACACTACTATTTTTGGCTTTTTGAATTTGAAGACAGATTTTAAGCTTAAATCCAAGACTCAGTAAGCAAAGTTTAAGACTAAAAATTTGAAACAGATAAGGAACTTGACTCAATAAGCTAAAACAAATTGGAATTAAACTAAAATAAGCAACTAAATAAGCTAAATCCTAGGTTAACACAGACTGCATACTTGACCTTTTTTTTACTTTTTGTGCTGATTCAACTCAATTTTTAAGACTCTAACATTCTTTTGACAAACTAAAAACTTAAAACAGCTTAATCTTAGACTACAATAAGCTAAAAACATTCAAAATTTATAAAAGATAAACTAACATTTAACCACAATTAATCTGCATTACCTAAACCCTTTAAAAGCTAAAACTATTTGACTGAATTTGAACCAAAGGACTTAAACGGTTTTTCCCAATTCTTATAACTCAACACAGATTAGCATTGATTCAAATGATACTCATCATGAATTCAATATCCACACCTTAAGCATTCTCTTAACTAATCCAAGATTTACACAGTTTAGAACAATAGTAGGACTAGCAGATTTAGAATTTTGACTTAAATCAACTACAACCTTATCAATACTAACTCAAAGCTTATTAAATCTAATCTAAAGACTTAATAAGAGCTACTGAAAACCAATTTGAAAACTAAAAACAATTTTGAACCTCATTTGACCTATTTTCAAACTTAACCCAAACACTCCTTTAAAACTTGAATTTCTATTTTAAAGCTAAAACAGATTAAAGTAAGCTACAAATAGTGAAAACAGATTATGAATTATGCATAACTAAGATAAATAAGCATAAACTAATAGAGATTAAGCACAAATAAGAAGTGTAGAAAACTAGAAGGGGGTTTAATAGTTTACCGCTTTTTAACTTAAGGTTTTAAAGTGTTTGTAAAAATTCTAGATTCGAATTTTTGTGAATTCAATACTTGCACAATATGAACAATATAAATAAGTAAGAGTAAATAAAGGAATAAGAGATAAGAGTTGGAAAGATCAAACCACAACACAAGGATTTATAGTGGTTCGGTTACGAAGCTCCTCTTCGGCCTACTCCACTCCTCGAGCACCTAACTCGAGAGTTTTCTTCACTATGTCAACAAACTCCCTTATGGCGGAGAAAACCGTACACAACGTTGCTTACACCGATTTACGACACAAAGCTAAATGTCGAGTTCTAATCTTAGCTAGAACTAATCTATCACAACACAACTTCATGACTTCACAACTTTCACAACTTCTTCACAACTTCAAGACTTCCTCACAACTTCACGACTACACTTCACCATACTACTTATTCCACAACTAACTAACACTACTTGGAAAGATCACCAAGATCTAATTATACTTACAACAATCACCAAAACCTAACAACTACACAACTTTACAAGATATACAAATGATTTACAATTTATGATATAGATGCAACAAGATTGCAATATACACTTGGGGTGTAATACTTCTTCACTTGATGATAGAAGTATTTGTAGGAACCAAGATCTGGACTCAACTAGGGTATAATAACAATGATCAACACACAGCGGAATAATAATTGAGAACAAGATCAAAGTTACTAATAAGGTTTTCTTCATTAATCATTAACAAAGAAACTAGCTAACTATTAACTAATAACCTAGGCGCCTTATAAGGCTTGACGCCTAGTTAACACACACACACCTTTGATCTACATTGTTACTGGAACTGGTGAGTGCTAACCTAACTAAAACCCTCTTTATATAATAGAGGTGGCTAGGGTTTACAACCAAACCCTAGCTTACTATCTAAGCTAACTAAACAATTACATATTTGGTCCTTCATTGTTTCTTCTTTCTTCATTTCGTCTAATAGGTTTTGTAATCTTCAAATCTGTAAATCCCAACAATCTTCCCCTATTTGATATTACAAAACAACCTGCATGAAGAAACAATGCTAAAACATGTCATCACAATAATAAGAAGTTGCACATCATGAACCTTCTTCCCCTTTTTGTAATAATCCCACTAGGGGTTTGTGCTAACACGTAGACGCTTCCCTCAAGTGAGCATGTAGATGTTTAAGTATTTTTTGAACATATAAGCTTCCCCTTAAAAATTATACTAACCAGCTGTTGAATCAGAACTCTGTAGCATAGCATCATCTCTTCCTTCTGTGAAAAAATAACAATGCTTACTACAATATCTTGTAAGAAAATGTCTTTGTATAATTCTTGTAATCAATATATGCATGGCGATTACATGCAATGGCCGATAGTCTCGGTGAGCTCAGACGGATCAACCAGAAACCACTCAATGCTTATGATCATTCAAATTTTGTGATGATCATATCATGAACTGTATGGTATCATATGCCCCCCAAAATATTTGTAAAGAGCGCGTAACTGTTCCAATCAAGAATCATATCGTGCACTGAATCTCCAAAACAAACTATACACGTCATCATTGTTCGAGATCCAAGGGCGTCTGAGGACCTATAACACTAGCAGCAATAACAAACAGTATCGAACAAGGTAAGCAAAAGAAACCATAAGTAGACCAGTAGGAACCACAAAGCCTACCAGCAGGAACTACCAGCAGGAACCATGAACTACCAGCTAGGAAACCATGACCAACATAGCAGGAAATGTGAAACCAGCAAGAACCAAGTGACCAGTAGGAATTACCGAGTGTGATCAGAACAAATGAATATGCTTACATGTACTCAGATTCAGCCCAGCAAGAAATATGGGAAGAATATAATTCCTATAAATCTGGTATATTCCACAAATCACTCCATAAAGTCAGGAAGTAATTTTGGGAAAATATACAATCCCTAACAATCAGGGATTTATATTAAAACATATCCTTTAACAACCTGTTGCGACTTTTCTTTTAAACCTGCTGTTTTCTTTGTAACTACGACCACCTGCTGCTGTTATCACACGTACACCAGCAGACCCATAAAGTAGATAAACTAAAACAGCAGAAACAAACATATAACTCGTACAGATACTTTTTTTAAGTATCCAGACGACGCCTTAAAAGTGTCACAAAATCGTCGCAAAATCTGTCACAAAACAGCATCTCCTTTCTCCCATATGCTTTAGCAACACATGATTTGTCACTGTTCTGTCACTAATCAGTCACATACCTGTTGCAAAACTGTCATAGATCTGTCCCATATCCATCAGCGACACTTTTTCTGTAGCAAAGTTGTCGCTAATTCATGGATCCTGCTGTTTCTTGATGCTGCTGTCACGAACAAACAACCTGCTGCTTCATCATTATCAACCGATCTGCTGCCATACACGAATTAGGGTTCGGGGAGAAACCCTGCCGCCTTTTAATAATAATAACAGAAAAATAAATTATACAGGAAAACCTTATCAACCTTAGATCAAGAGCCACGAGGCTCTGATACCACTTATAGGAACCAAGATCTGGACTCAACTAGGGTATAATAACAATGATCAGCACACAATTGAACCCATAATCTAGCAATTGATTTTGAATCCAAAGTACCTGACCACAACAGTGAGCAGCAGCAACATATTCTGCTTCAGTAGAAGAAGTCGCCACTACTGTTTGCTTTTTGCACTGCCATGATATCAATCGTCTACCCAGAAATTGGCATCCACCAGTTGTGGATTTCCTATCACCATTGGAACCAGCATAATCACTATCACTGTAAGCTTCCAACACAAAGGGAGAATCGCTTGGGTACCACAGACCAAGTTTTGGTTGGCCTTTGAGATACTTAAAGATCTTCTTTAATGCATTCAAATTAGAAGTCAAAGGTGTGACCTGGTGTCAAGAACAAGCACTCACTGCAAACATAATATCTGGCCTTGAAGCTGTCAAGTACATAAGTGAACCTATCATAGATCTGTATAGATGAACATTAACAGCATCATCAGGTTCATCCTTGGATTTAGGCTTAGCAGCTTCATACGGTGTTGTTGCAGATCTCACACTTTCCATATCAAATTTCCTAAGCATGTCCTGGACATACTTGTCTTGGCTGATAAAAATCCCATCAGGCTGTTGCTTGACTTGTAGACCTAAGAAGAATGTCAACTCACCCATGGCACTCATCTCAAATTCACCTTTCATCAAGACCTCAAACTCAGTACACCAGGCCTTGTTTGTAGACCCAAATATAATGTCATCCACATAGACCTGTACTAAGATGATATCCCTGGAATTCTTCTTAATGAAAAGAGTTTTGTCTATAGTACCTCTTCTGTAATTATGCTTTAACAGAAAAGTAGACAATCTTGCATACCAGGCCCTTGGTGCTTGATGAAGACCATACAAAGCTTTCACAACTCTGTACACATGTTTAGGGTAGAAAGGATCTTCAAACCCTTTTGGTTGAGTAACATAGACTTCTTCATCAATTTCCCCATAGAGAAAGGCACTCTTGACATCCATTTGATATACCATAAAACCCATGTATGAGGCAAATGCTAAGAATAATCTGATAGCTTCAATTCGAGCCACTGGAGCAAACACCTCATCATAGTCAATGCCCTCCTCTTGCCTATGACCTTGAGCCACCAACCTTGCTTTATTCCTAACTACTATACCTCTGGCATCTCTTTTATTCTTAAGAATCCATTTTGTCCCAATAGCAGTTTTCCCTTCTGGCAAAGGCACAAGCTTCCACACATCCTGATTAACAAACTGTTGCATCTCCTCTTGCATAGCTTCTACCCAATCAGGATCATTAAGTGCTTGAGCAACACTGCTTGGTTCAAGTTGGGATAGAAAACAAGCAAACAGACAATGGAGATAGTCTGTGTGATTGTTCCTTTGTTGATCATGAACATAGCCTGCAAGAGCACTCTCTCCAAACTTGGATTTCTTCAAAGTGCCCCTTGTCAGAACTGGTGAAGTAATATCCCCAATAATCTGTGATATAGGATGAACAGTATGCACCCTTCTTGTGGGAACAGGATCAACAGCTATGGTAGGTGCTAAATTTGTGACTGAACCACCAAAGTCAGCATCATATGTAGATTCAGAGAAAATGCCAGTAGTAGGATGATGGTGAATGCCCTCCATCTCTGAAGATGATGATATGTGATTAGCAAGGTCAGAAGGAGAGGAAAATCTTGTAGAATTTTCACTTGAGCCCAATGAGTGACCAGGAGGAAGTGGTGTATCATCAGCATGAACAGGTTCAACCACAGAAGAAGATGGAGTAGAAGGAACAGCAGAACCACCAGCAGCCTGATTAATACTACCAGCAGGAATGCTAGTAGCAGGAACACCACTACCAGCAGGAACCGTATCAGCTGTTTTCCAAGTATCCTTTGCTGCAGAATTGGCTTCATATGCTTGTCCTTGAAGCCTAGCAAGTTCCTCTGCATAGTCTGAAGTACTCTCCACTGTGGCAGAAGCAGTATGAACCTTGGGACCTGAAAAATGGTTAGAAGGAAAAGAAGGAACAACAATCACTTGTTCATCACACTCTGAATCTGAGTCATCGTGTGTACCTGCATGAGTGTTAGTATCTTGAGTACCTGCAGGTTGATTAGATTTGAAACGAGTATAACCTAAAGAATCAGTCAAATAGTCAAGGTCAAAGTACCACTCATGACCCAGACCCTGAACATTAGGTTTATCTTCCATATATCTCAGATTCAGTGTTTCTTCTATCTTTTTGTTGGATAAATTGTAGACTCTATAAGCTTTACTATGAGCAGAGTACCCAACAAGAAAACCTTCATCAGCTTTACCCTCAAATTTTCCCAAGTGATCACTAGTGTTAAGTATGGTCACATGACAGCCAAAAGGTTTAAGGTGACTAATGTTTGGAACTTTCCCAGATAAAAGTTCATAGGGTGTTTTATTATGGGGCCTAGTTACTAAAACCCTGTTTAGAACATAACAAGCAGTACTAACTGCTTCTGTCCAAAACATGGTAGGTAACTTAGAGTCAGCAAGCATAGTTCTTGCTGCCTCTATAAGGGTTCTATTCTTTCTTTCAGCAACCCCATTTTGTTGTGGGGTTCTGGCAACACTATAATCCCTTTTAATCCCCTTGGACCCACAGAGTTCAATTAAGTTAGAATTTTTAAACTCTGTCCCATTGTCACACCTTATAGCCTTAACCTTTTTAGTTAGCTGGTTTTCAACAAAAGTAATGAAATCCCTAAGGATATAAAAAGTCTCATCCTTAGTCCCCAAAAAGAAAACCCAGCTAAACCTGCTAAAGTCATCTGTAACCACCAAGGAATAGTGCTTGTGATCAATGCTTCTGATGGAAGTAGGACCAAAAAGGTCCATATGAAGTAACTGGAGAGGCTCAGAAATGGTGCTGACTGCAGTGATGGCCTTGTAAGAGGCCTTGTGTTGCTTTCCTTTGTTGCAGGCAACACAGTTGTGTTCATTTGTGAAGAGTTTGGAAGGAAGCCCATTGACTAATCCATGTTTTGCCAGCTTGTTCATGTTTTTGAAGTTCACATGAGCCATCCTTCTATGCCATTTTGTGGACTCATCTAAGGATGCTTTTGCCAACAAACACTTGATTTCTCTTTCTGAATGGATGTCAGTCAAATTGAAGCAGTAGAGATTGTGTCTCCTTGGAACTCTGAGAACAACCTGACTTGAATCAGGTAGTTGGAACTCCTTGGAGAGTACAAGGCACTCTTTGTCTGTAAAAAGGACTTTGTTCTTGGTATCACAGATTTGTGACACAGAGAACAAATTAAAGTTCTGAAGCTCTTCCACATAATAAACATTCTCAAAATTGAAGTTGGAAGTCCTAATGGTGCCTTTTCCAGTGATTTTACCATCTCCACCTCCAAAAGTGACAGTCCCTCCTTTAATCTTCACAAAGTCAGCCAATTTCTCCTTATTACCTGTCATGCTTCTGGAACAACCACTATCAACAATACCTAAATCTTTATTTGTATGAGGATTGTCCTACAATATACAAAAGAAAGTACAACATTAGTATACATGGGAGACCCAAGTCAGAACTGACTTGGGCCTGCCTTGTGGATCAATATAAGGAAAACCCTGTAGATTGTTGAGATCCACCATTGTTCTTGGATCCCCAATGCATATATGGCCTGTTACTTTGCCAAGAACAACCTGCTGAGGTCTTAACAGCAGTTCCCCATCTTCCCCCATCCATATCCATTTGGTTATATGAGCCAGGCCTACTAAACTGTTGAAAATAATGGCTTTTGGGTCTGGCATAGTTTAGCAGCAGGATTATGCCAACCAGCAGGAAATGGCCTACCAGGAACAGATATTGGTCTATTCCTACTACCAGCAGGAACATAGGCTGGTCTAGGAACAAATGAGGGAATGTTTTCTACATTTTTCCACACAGGTGCATTATTCAATCTCAACTGATTCTCATAAAAATCACAATCACGAATCAAATGAAATTTACTACCACAAACAAAACATTTCTTACCACCAAAAGACTTGTTTTTACACAGACTAATATTGTTTGACCCATTCCTATTACATAAATTCCTAGGAGTTTTTACATTCTCCTTAAAAGAAAAAAACTAGAATTTGAGTGACATTGCATGGTCCTTGGTCATCAGTCTTGTGTAAAGTCTTCAAATCAACTGAACTAGAGGCATTGGTCATGGTGCTTGAGGAGTTGACACTTGATGCACAGGATGCAAAGCCAGTTGTCTCTGAGTCTGAGGACTTGTCACTAGTTTCACAAGAGACAAAGTCATTAGATACAGAGTTAGATTCAGAATAATTATTGGACTTTGATTTAAAGTCTTATTTAAGCCTTTTTAATCTGTTTAAACTTGTTTAAAAATGTGTTAAAGTTATTAAGCATCTCTTGTAACAACATTTCTCAGCCTTTACTTCATTAAAAAAGGGCTAAAAACCCGAATTTATAAATTAAGGGGGTGTTTGGTTTAGACCCCAAAATGGGTCATATGGGGGTTGTAATGGGTTATAACCACTCAGCCAACTTTGGCTGAGTGTGTGGGGTTTATTAGACCATTCAAATCACAACTTTTAGTGTTAAAATAAGTTTTTGTGGGCCTTTTGTATTCTGTCAGAATTTCAATAAGCCAAATTGAGCTTAAGTGCTCCAGCTGCTTATGCAGCTTAAGCACCTTGTTATTGTGCTTATGGTTGTTGTTTCTAGCCATTTTAACCACCCCCTTGTTCTGTCTTTTAACCTCACCAAGTGAAAGTCAAAGTACCCACATGTCATTTCTTTGTAAACCCCCATTTTTAAGCCCCAATATCAGCAGGTTCCATTTAATTTTGATGGCTTATATTCTGAAAATAAGCTCATTTGCCACCCTTGTTCATCTGTTTGGGGTTGGTTTTAGGTAAAAAGCCCTTGAGTGCTTATTTTGATAAGCCTAAAAAAACCCCTTATGCCCACTGTTTGCTTCCCCTGGTGCTGAGCACCATAAAATAGCCCAACTTTTCTAGCTTATTTAATATTAAGCCATAGGTTCTTATTGCTTTTAACAACAAACACACCATCAGCAAAAATACCATCAGTACTAACTCCATCAGCAGCATCAACAGCAGGAATAACAGCATCATCCCCATATCCTGCAATCATCCCATAGACTTCAGAAGCACCTTTCTCCATATCTTCACTTTCGTGGTCTGACCAATTGAGCATTGAATCAACTGACACCAAAGCCTTTGGTTCTTCTGATTTATCCAGTTCTTTGATCTTAAATTGAGAATACCTTGTCTTTGAATCCACCTTCTTCCCTGTACATTCTCTTGCAAAATGTCCCAACTCTGAACATTGATAGCACCTGACCTTCTTTTTATCAAACCTGGCAGCATCTTTGTTATTAAACTTGAATTTTCTACCAGCCTTCTTTTCAAATCTATTGATTCGAACAGAAAGCATTGCCATCTGCCATTTGATGTCAAGTTCTTCCAAATCCAACTTGCCAATTTGGTCAAAGTCTTCATAAGTGATCTGTTGTTGTGGATCACTTTCAGCAACAAAAGAGTGAAGAACATTTTCAAGAACATTGCCTGAAGCATCAGCAGAGGAAGAAGTAGTGGTATAGCTAACAGAAGAAGGTTGACATTTGGAATCAGCAGTTGACCACTTGGAATTAGTGCTAGCAGCACTAATGAAAGCTGAGTGTGTAGGAGCAGCAGGAACTCTTGAATCATAGCTAGAACCACCCTTCACATCAATCTCAAGTGTCCTAAGCTTGTTATACAAATCATCAAAGCTTAAGAAATCAAGACCACCCTTTGTTTTAAGGGTGATTGCCACCTGTGACCAAGAAGGTGGTAGAGCTCTAAGGAACTTCATGTTGCAGTCTTCATTATCTGGTCTTGCTTGCATTTGATTAAGTTGACTCAGCACCTTCTGAAACCTATCATATCCCTTGTGCAAACCCTCGGATTCAGATATCTTAAAGTCTGCAAACTCCTGCTTGAGCATTGACTTCCTCATTTTCTTTGACTCTTCATTCCCTCCAAATCTGGCTTTTACTGCCAACCAGATATCCTTAGCATCATCAAGATGATGAAAGTCAGCCATGTGATCCTCTGGAAGAGACTGAAGTAGAATAGTTCTAGCTTTTGTCTCTCGTTGGACAGCAATTTGTTCTTCCATAGTGACAGGAGGAAGAATCATTATGTTGCCTCTAGGATCTCTGTCGGTCCGTTTTCTGCTGTTTCCATAAAGAACAATGTTCCACAAATTGTGATCACTGTTCATTATCTAATATTCCATCTTCATTGCCCACGTTTCATACTCGTCCTTCTTCAAATAAGGAGATTTGGCATTACTGCTGGAAACAATGGTTGAATTATATTGCTAGAATTGAGGCTGAGTATTTTGAGAGGGTTGTGCGAAGTGGGAAGTTTGTGACTCAAATACAGGTTCAGTAGTTGCCACAGAAAACACTGGTTCGAATGTTGTTGGGATGGGGAATGAAGATTCGGATGGTGATGGTACAGTAAACGGTGGTGTGGGATACGGTGAAGTCATTGTAAAGGTTTAGGAACAAGAACAGTAATTATTCTTCAATAGAGACTCTCTTCAGGCTCTGATACCACTTGTAGGTCTCAGCCCTAGATAGATCTTTTAAGCCCGTGAAGGATATAGAGTACTAATGTAATCAAAAGTAACTTTGTGAGAGACTCTAACAAATCAATCTATTGTTCATGCGGAAAATAAACAATAGTGCTAAAGAAGAATTACTAAAAACAATACTTTGATCCTCTATGGATCTTTTCTATTAATCGTGAAACTGTTTCTTGATTGTTCAATTCGTCCCTTAAACCTAAACCGTGTGGTTTCATTTATAGATATGAAACCCTAAACTAATTCTCCTAGAATTACGTTTACATGAGTCTATCTATTACTTCTCATGTCTATCTATACTAGAACTTATCCCAGAGTCACTACGTTACTCTACCAGGAATAATTTGTTCTACCAGTAGGAACAATATAACCAGCAGGAACTATATTCCTGCCAGCAGGAACTTTAATACTAATAGTAGCAATTACTCTACCAGTAGGAACTACATACCTACCAGTAGGAACTAATAAATACAAATATACATAACAATCTTTATGGACAACATCTTAACATTTATAGTTTTGAGTCATTTATAAAATTGAAAATTCAACAATGCATCTTAATGATTAACAAGTTCACCATGATCCTGTGACTCATATTCCTCAACATTGATATAACATTTATCAATCAAATATTTAAGGTATCTTTGCGGATCTATGAAAAAGTATTATATCATTATGAGGTTTAACATTTACATGTAAAGCCTCAATATGATATTCAATAGTGTGTTTAGAAGGTTATGTATTTTGTATTTTTTTATCTCTACCAGATCTAAAAGACGCTCCCACTTACTTTTTGTAATTTTAGACTCTTCTATAATTACTTAGCATGTAGAGGGACATTACAAGATACATTTACAGTTCTTGAGTTTAGTTTGTTAATGTCATTCTTCATAAGACTTTTAACAAATTTAGAACTTCAATTGTAAGACTTAAAAAGAGTCATCACAATCCATAATCATGATGGTGTCTTGTTAACCTTCTAGGTTGGAGTTTTATTGAGTATATATAAGACATACTCAATTTCAAACCTTGACATATTTGAAGGTAAAATATTTAAGTTATCAAAATCAAATAATTCTAAAGAATTTGATTCAACACTCTAGACATACCATAAATTGTGGTATTCTATGAGTAATTTGATTGTGAGACTTTACCATAATCTTTTAAATAACTTAATACTTTTTAGGTTACATACTTATCAATTAGGTTAAACCAAATTGAATCTATAACATCTCATTAATACAAGATAAATTCAGGAGCACATGGCACAATTCTAACACAACTACCTCATTTTTTTAATACGTGTCCACTTCTTGTGAACTTTTATCCCGCCCATTTTCTAGAGAAAAATTAGGAAAAGTTCAAAGAAAGAACCCACGTTGCTATACCTGCTTCATTAACCCTAACTGGAAATCAAGATCTCGAAAATTGAGGAAACAAAATACTAAGAAATGCATAGAACCAGTCGGTGTCGTCTATGTAATAATCACCATCTTTGCACATGGATGAGAAGTAAAGATTCAAAACAACTCTAATAATCTTCAACAGTGGCCCAATCGTTAACGGTATCATCTTTGTTTCTAAAAGTATTTAATAAATTTGTGTTAGTATGGTGTACATGGTAAGTGTTTGATGAAATGCACAAATGAATAGAATTTATAAAATTAAGATGTAGTCTACAATTGGTATTGCATAAATATGTTGACAGGAACTAATATGAATCATACTTGTTGGAAACAAAAACATAAACAATGTATGGATCATGAACTCCACATACATGGATATGGCAATCTCTTAGAGATTTCTAAGTTCATGTGGGTTCTGCTATTTTTGTTTTTCTTTTTTCATTTCAGTTGGATAGGTCAAGCATCTATTTATATTCTATATGATGCATTTGGTTCTATGTAATGGTGTACATCCAATTATACATAAATAAATGAAGGCAAATGCAAAAAATTATAGGGTCGAGACTTTGGAAGGTACCTAACACTCAAAGATTGCTACTGAGGGTCACCGGTCGCTTTAATATTTAAAACTATTGGGTATTGTGTCTTCTGGTATTGTCGCAGGAAACAGATTATTAGTATATGTTAGTTTCACCATCGTTCTCATTGGTTGATTACTTTTTCTTTAATTTTGAAATGTGCATTTGCTATCTGTTTGGGTATTGTGTCTGTTAGAAGTTGTGCGTCTTCGATACAGGCTAAACTAAACTGTTATTTAGTTTCAATCATATGTGCCTTCTATGTAGAAGAAAAATACCACAATCTTAGTTTTAGATGATTGCTAGGTGTATGTGAGTTTCATATTCTGAACATTCCATAGATTTTTGAACGTGTTTAAAGTGATGCGAATTTATTTTGTTTTTAGACCATTTGTTTGCAATTACGTATGTTTGATGGGAAACCAGACTATTTGTTGGAGCTTCGGTTCTTGCCCATCAAGGTATGTTTTCAGTTTTTCTTTTCTCTTAGTTGTTGCCTTTGTTTTAGATTAGTGGATTTACTTTTTAGTATCGGGTCATGGATCTGTTCCTTATGCAGGAACAAACTGCTCATCTAGGTTATGATTATGTTTAGATGGTATTGAGCACGAAGATATGGTATGCACTTTCATCCATCATGGCATAGTTTATTCTCAAATACATTTGTTATACTCTAATGAAACTATATCATGATTTACATCTAAGGTACAATAATTGATGGAAGATAAAGTATTATTCTTATTGACAAAGTTGCATTATATTGCTCATACTTACTCCAGTTAGTAGACTTTAATATGAAATTCCGTGTAAAATTAAATTTATCTGTAGTCAACTCTAAGTCATAAGTACTTATTAATCTTAATTGTAGTTAAATCTATCATGACAGATTGTTGGTTACGAGATAGAGGGTGTTTGTAAAATCTCAACATAATTTATAAGCTAATGAGCAGTTCTAAGTGTTTGGCTTGAAGGAGATTTTGTGACTTGACACATATAAGACATTTAGGTATATAGTTGTTCATATAAGTTTCATGACATTAGATATTAATGAAGGTACAAATTGGATATGCTTTTCCATTTTATATTTCATTTGGCGGAATTAGGTCAACGTGTTTATCGTTGGCATCGGTTTTAATTAGAGCAATCAGAGGATCGGTTGAACATTCATTACACTTTGAACAATGTTAGGCTACTGGGATTGCATCATCGGGTGGTCTGATATAATGATAGCCATGAGATGAAACTTTATTAGATGTAACAGCAACCTATTGAAGTTGGATTCTCAATGATTAGTTCCATATGAGCTGATCAGTTTAGGAGTGTTTGTTTAATCTTATTTTTCCTTCTTACGGCTTATTGAACTTTTCTAGAAGCTATCAAGCTTATTTTTTGGGCTTATCGACTGATCAATCTGAGCCTAATAGCTTAAATAAGCCACAGGCTCAAGTATCATGATTAGCTCATAATCCCTAAACTTTGAGCTTATTGTCTTTTCATAAGTTTAATAAGCCCATAAGCTGAAAATTTTCATGACAAGGGTGTTGGCTTGAGGTTCAAGTGTAGATCAGCCACTTGCTACATTAATAGGACGGGTATAAAAGAGAAAGTAAGTGAGGAGACCCATGGAATACAATTACGAAGGTATGTTCATTATAGTAACATTTTTTAATGTCAATCAAGAATAAATTACAGCTAAAATTATCTATCTTTACATGAATTTTTTTCGTGGTATAACGCCATTTCTTGCTTTCAGATTGGAAATTAGTGTAAATAAGCTAATGGTTACTTTTTTTAGCATACAAAACTGTTTACGATAACTAATATGTAACACCCCTAAAGTACTTATCTACTATGTGAATACAAAGATAACCAACTTTATCCAAACACTTTAAAGTGCTTATTTTCTCTAGAAATAAACAGTTACTATATACTCATATCCGTGAGTTGAATGTATGAAATGATTAGATTTAAAAAAACAAAGATTTTGGCCAACTCAGAAGGCCTGAATATACTATTTTGATCTATGCTGGGTAGAGTTATAGGGTGTTTGGGATTGCTTATATAACATATCTGCTTATAATTTTATAGCAAATGAACGGTTTTGAGTTTCAGGATAAAAGTATGTATATGCTTATATTAGTCACATAAAAATAAACACGGTTGTTGTCACGACTGTTAATTTGACATAATCACATTTAGATTATGATTTTTATTTTTTTCTAAACATTATGAGAGGTGGGCAATTTGAGCCATTTTTTAAAATGCAGAGGGTTCATGTTAGTTGCATGCTTTGGGAAGCTTACAGAGATGAGTTCAAAAGAAGATTGAACAATTTGAATGGTACAGGTAAGTTGTTTGTTCTGCAAGTTCATGTTCGGATAATATGTCATGATTTCATTTTCTTGATAAAAGGTTATTGGCGGATCAAAAGGGCAGAATGTATGAATTATATCCGTATAGTAAGTAGTGATTAAGTTTATTTTTAGATCAAATGATGATACTGATTATTGGTTTTAAGCTAAAGGATGTTCAGGATTTCTTATATCACCGATCTGCTCAATTGTAAAACCAATGGGTAGTTTAGAGTGAGTTAAACAGGTTGGAACATGCTTATAATTGTTGTAGACGAGCAATTTAAATAAGCAATCCCAAACACCCCCAAAGTGCTTATTTACTCAAAAATAAAGAGATATAGTTTCTTCCAAACACTATAAATTATATTTGCATTAAAAATAAGCACATGCTATGTATACATTTTCACGAGTCGAGAGTCTGGCATAATTTATTGATTTTTAGAGCGACAAGCCCGACATGACTTATTTGGCTATTAAATGTTTTTAGAAAATTTGAGGATATAATCTATCCTTTTTGTAAATGTGGTAAGCGCTGACTAAACCTATTTGTAAGCAACTCTATGATGATATTATTAATAATAATGAGACAGATGGTGTCTCAGATTGTGTTTAAAAAAGCATGCACCAAGCGCGCTTGAGGCGTGAGGCGATGCAATACAGTACCCTATCGCATTAGATACCCTGATGTGTTGCGATCATTGGATACGTGGTGATGCACACGCATCACGCACACATCAGCTGAAGCTCTCAGATAATTTAATTGACTTGTCTAAGTTTCAAAGCAAATGGGTGGTATTAGTGTTTGGCTAAAAACTGCTTATGTTAGTGTAAACAGTCAATTAAACTTATAGATGTTGGTACCTGCTAACTTCTTTGAGCGCACAAGTAGTTAATCTAAAGAAATTACAAGCATTAGGGTCTTCTTTACTCGAAAATATAGAGATTAGCCATTTCATCCAAACACTATGAAGGTTAGTCCCACATTTGTTGTTTGTACCAAGCATGTGTTGAACGTGATGCCTCTCACATTTTAGTGATGATAGTCACAAGCCCTATATCAATGGGATTTCTTACACAAGATATTTCTACCATCCTTGTGGGAATGAAATATGTTGAACAGGTTAAATTTTGCATTGCGGGTTCTTTATTAAACTTTAAATCTGATCTATGTTTCCAAGTACTGCACCTGATTTAGCTAAGCTTTTTTTCATTTGTAAATTGCTAAAAAGATTACTAGATGTCGCTTTAGCAATTAGCATACATATTGCGTACTATAGATACCTTCACCTGTCTCGAAATATTGCATACTGATTTTTTATTGACTATCATAAGAAAAGACGAGGAGTCGCGTGGGGTTTATTATATCATATACTTATCATACCTACAAGGTTCATCATTGACAAAAAATGACTACAACACAGCAAGCCACTGATTTTGTTGCATTCTAGAGTTTTTAATATATTTGACAATAATTAAAGGGTACTTTAAATGTTCATAAAATATGTAGTTTTATGCACTCTATGGTTTTATTACTTATTGATGGACACACAAACCATTTATCAATGTTGAAGATGTGAAACGACATTTAAGAGGTAGCAATTTATCTCATTTATTTGTAAACGGGTCAATTTGCGGCAAGCTTTTCTTTAACATATCATGTATAAAAAACTTGTATTATATCTTAATACCATTTAACACTTCATATGTATTAAAACAAAAACATTGCACAAAGTATTTCGGGCCTAATCTATCCTTTTTAACTCATACAAAAATTTTACCCGTTTTGACCCATTATTCAAACTCTTAATGTTCATGTCTAGATGTATCCTGATAGTATAGATTCTTATATTGACACATTAATTGGTAAATTAAACTTTGAGCAGTTAGATGATGCAGTACTGGATGAAAGAATTATACACTATGAAATCTATAAAAGGGCCTTAGAGTACTGGGACAAATAGTGGACAATCCTAAAATGAACTAGCAGGAGGAGCAAGCTCTTTTTGGACTTATAAAGAACCCCGTGTTGGTTGTATGATGGGTTACTCTTTCTTGTTCTGCTTTATTGGTCTTTTCGTATTGATTCCACTCAAAAAGGTGAACCAGGTTTAAGTCTTTCTTGCTTTGCCTGCCCGTTTTCTTTTTATAATTGTTGAATTATATCAAATATTTTAACAAAGAAAAAAATAAGAAATATTAAAGTTTACTTAATTTATTGTTCTAATCATAAAAATTCATAACAAAGAGACTGAAACTAATTAAAGATGTATCATTTATATGCATACACGTCATGGTTTCTTCATACCTGATGTCGGGTATATTAAATGTTCACGAGTCTTTCTTATGTATCTTGGACTTCCAATATCTGTCCTTTCTCCTATAATAGTCAACAAATGCTCATATTTCTCACACATGTCGTGCTGTCATGATGCTTTTTTACAAGTCAAACTGTAACACCCCGATGATTTAACATAGCAGCGGAAACTAATTTAGGGTATTACTTCATGAAACAACAATCATAATCATAGAAAACGACTCGTAAAGAGACGTTTTGGAAAATTTAGTTATCATTCAATATTATTTCAGAGTTTTACAAAAGAAGGTCCCAAAATGGATATAAAACATAGTGTTTGAATGATAACAGGTTTGGACGTCTTCAAGTCCATGCCACTCCGTGCCTTAAACTGCTAATTACCTGAGATAAACATGCTAAAAGGGTCAACACAAAGGTTGAGTGATATTTATAGGTTTTTAATATAATGGTTGAATACAAGTTAACATAAATGGTAATAATTGCATAGTTACAATTATCATGGAAAATAGTATTATTGCACTAAGCTCATGACACTCAAACGTTAACATGGAAATCATATCAATGATATTTAAGGAACAAATGTCCTTCTGGAAAGGTAATTTTCCAATTACCTATTATTTCTCAAATATAGTGCGCTTGGTTACCTTACTGGTAAACACAAACGGGATTCGTCCATCCTGATAGATCTATCCACAGATATTCGCGTTCACGTTACGGTGATTAATGGTTCATGATATAAGGGATATTGGCAATGGAGGTAACTTAGGCAATAATATATCAGGATAGCATACAGTTGGAAAATACTTGTATTCATGGTTTATAGCATGTATCTCCCCACGGGATTTGGAAAACATATAAAGGTGGGACTATGAACTCACCTTAATAGGAAAATCTGATTGATGTGAAAAGTTAATCAAATGGAAGTAAACGGCTTCATCACGCAACCTAGGTTAATATGTCAAGTCTTAGTTTGATTATTTATATTTCAAAACTTTATTTCATAAGGTTTAACGTGAATAGTTTTGGTTTATTAGTTTGTGAAAAATGTCGCATCACTGTTTGGGCTATCATAATTTAGAGGTCATGTAGTAAACGTTTAAGGAGCCAGGACACTTTAAATTGTAAATCCAGCAACTCGTCAAAACGTCTACCCAAATGAAACCCCTCACATGAAATTCCCTATTAACGTGCTACGTTTTTAGTTTAAGTGGGAGAATATAAATGATAGGATTTTATCTTTTTAAGTTTCTTCAAATGTTAGTGGATGATAAATTATGTTAAATATATAACATAATTTGTTTATAAGTGTTTCGATCGATAAATGAAATGCTAGGTGTGTCGGGTTTTAATAAAATCGAGTCTTATAACGTTTAAATACATTTTTGTTTATTAATATGAAAATGTTATGCTTTATATCCTTATAATTTCAAAAATGGCAATATATACCCCTTGGTATAAATAGTTTTACAAAACTAATCCTTTTCATTTTATAATTAAATGAATTTATTAATTTAACCCCAAAATTAGAGTTTTGGCAAAACAGGTCCTTGTAGTTTAAATTTAGGATATTTACAGTTTTGGCCCAGAAAGTATACAAGTTTCAAAATGTGCAAGTTTTCCCCTCAATGCACTATTCAATTTGCATTTTTAGTCTAAATTTCATATACTTTGTAGTTTTGAATTCAATTCTGTTTGGCAGCTTTTAGCTTATCACACTAAGCTAAAATAGGTTGGTTTTGTAGATTTAACAAGCTTATAGCGTATAAAATGTGCTTATGGGCTCGTTAGCCCAACAAGGGTGCGTTTGGTTTGGAAATTATAAGCCGAAAGCTTATAGCTTTCAGGGTTTGTTTCAAAGCTTATAAAAATGATAGTATAGCTTATTTAAATAGCTTATGAGGTCAACTCAAAGCTTATAGCTTATAGGGATGCAAAAATGATTTTTAAAGCTTTAAAGGGCAAGTTTGGTTTAGGAAAACCAAACGAATGGCTTTATGGTTCAAGGGCTTATACAAGTGGCTTAATCAAAGCTTATAAATGATCTATAACACATCAAGAGCTTATGGAACAATTTATACGACTTACTAGGACTTATAATGATTCGAATGGCTTGGAATGGATTGAATTGGCCTTGGAGATGAATCAAGAACCCGTCTATCTTACACCTTGGTTTCTTCCTTGGCTTATACTCCTTTCTTTCTCTTCTTTGGCTCGAACTAGGTCAAGAACAAGTGAATAGGTTTGATAAAATTGTGTGTTGTGAGAATGTGTGTGTGGTTCGTGTATTTATAGGGCAAGGAAGTCAAGGTAGCTAAGTCTTGCATCATTAACAAGATATAATGACTAATGGAAGCTAGTGTTCTAGCATAGAAAGGTGTATGGTGGTGGGAGGGGTTCAAATAACAAGGTGGTGACAAGGTGGTGACAAGGTGGTGGTGAGGTGTTGACTTGGTGATGAAAGGGTGATGACAAGGTGGTGGTTTGATTGTGACAAGGTGGTGAGTCATGGTGGAAGAAATCAACTTGATCTTAGCTTGTTTTGTAGCTAGTTCGGCTAGTTAGGGCTTCGGTTGGGGTTTTGTTTGGTTTGTACGAGCTTGCGGTGGAATGGAGGGAAGAAATAATTCAAATGTGGTGCTTGGAAGCGTTGTAACTTATGCTTAAAGGATGGTACGAATGGCTTATAAAATTTTAGAGGGAAATGGTTTAGTTTAAATCTTGTGCATGGTTAACTTGTACATATACCTTATAGGTTAGTACATTTGGATTGCATGTAATATACATGTGATTAGGGTTTTGGTATAAACCTTAATGTGAAAAATCTGTTTTATGTTAAACGTTTTGGATGGTACGTTAAATAAATAACGTACATGGTAAAATGGAAATTAGAATATATTATTTGACATATTTCAATGTTTACTTTACATAAACATTAAGGAAGTTGGTGTTGGTAGGTGCGTGAGCTCGTTTATTTAGAAATGTAAGTTACGTTACATAATTGGATGGAATATCAAATACATTGATGTAAAAAAAATATATCCATGAAAATGGTTGTATTAAATACAATAGGTGGAATATTACATTAAAATAATATTGTGGAAAATTGTGGGTTGTTATACAAACGTGATTACATGTGTTTGTATTGCAACATTAATTGCCAACCTTTTCGCAGTTTGGAAGCGGTTAGGAAGCACATGGTGGCAAAAGGTTATTTTAGAGTCCAATATGGTAAGGGTGATGAAGAGGAAGAAGCTGAATTAGACGAATTCTATGATTATAGCAATAGGTATATATGATCAAGTCTGTTGTCTCTTGAATTCTATATACGCAGCCCTATTTCAAATGTTTCTCTATATACAGTTTTGCAACATCAGAAGTTAATACACCACCATAGAAGTGTAAATTGTAAACTATATGAGCTAATAAGGCAATAACCATATTGCATGGTTCTTCTGTAGTTACACCCACAAGGCCACAATTTTAAAACAAAAAAATAGTGCATTTTCCAATCATTTGATGCAAGGGTTTAGTGCATAAACTAAAAATGGATCACTGATGGTATAATTTTCTTTTGTAATTTTATGTGTACTTTTGTAGAGACAAAATATGCCTCAATAATTATTCCCTAAACATTCTTCACTAATAATATTTTGTTTGTTGATATTTGTTTACAGGTACTTTACTAGAGGAGTAAGAGGTTGTTCGCCTGTTTGTGGAATAATAGATACCACAAAAGCTCAAGCCATGATTCTAAAAACTTCACAAGAGAACCACTTTACACAATCTGCTGCAATAGAGAAAAAGGCCCATGATATCTTTCAGCATAATAATGTGGTATGTTGATAACGGAATGAGTTCTTGATGGGTGATATTCAAGCATGATGATATTTAGATATAAATATATAATGACATGTATTTTGTGCATGATTATAAACCATATGAAATTACTTGTGTAAAATGTGACACTGATGTTCCAAGTAATGTGGCTATAGAGTTGTGGAAACACTCGTGTAAGATGCGACACTGATGTTCCAAGTAAGGTGGCTATAGAGTAGCTTTGATCAATGCCGATCGAGACATTATCCTAAGAATTAAGGGAAAGACATTCATTTGAATTATCTGAAGTAAAGAACAAAAGATATCTTCTACTTTGGGCTCACCTCTTTAGGAAGTCAATTAAATTGTGTTGTGATTTTATAGCAAATCAATCAACAAGAATTATTATTGCAATATCAGGCTTTCGTTTGATTGATAGTCTTTCTTTGATTTTACAATATTGCATTATAATCATGATCTAACCCTTATTATGCTAACAACATATGTACATAAATAATGAATCATAATCAAGATAACACATGAAGCTCATCCGTCCATCAGACGGGTCATGAAACTAGTGATATGAATGAATTTTTTAGATAACACAGTCTAACCCAACATGAAGGATTTTATTAACACATCCCGACCCAAGATACCAAGGGAAGATGTATTTACACATCCCAACCTTATTAAGTGAGGATTTGTTAATTTTATTTCTAATTAGCGGACCGGTTTATTGGTTCAACCACCGGGTTGAACGAGTTTTATACATATGTATGTTTTTTCCATCTTCGATATATGTACTGATCTGACATCACTTTTATATTCAATTGATCTAATAAAAAAGTTTGAAATTCTAATGGTGCTTTGTTTCTTTTGTTCTATATCCACAATAGTCTAGCCAAAAGTTGCAAGAATGATTAGTCTAATCAGATTACATTACGATTGGTCTAATCAGATTACATATGTTATATTAGAGATGCTCCTTGAATAACATCCTTATTAACTATTTTTCCAAATCAAGTTAATACTAGCTTATAATTTTTTTTTGTTATTAAATATGAGTTAAACTTAATACAAGGCTAAGAAAAATAATCTTATGTTTTTCAAAAAAGTCATGACTTAGCCGGATTTAGCAAATCGGGTCAATTCAGGTCAACTAAAAACCGTTGGTTCAATCAAGTTCACTAATAATCAAAAACTTGATCATATCTAGCTCGGTCTTCTAACTGATTCCAGGTTCAACCGAATGGGTAAAACCAAATTTTAAAACATTGCCGATTGCATTTAAATGATGTTGATAATAATGCAATGTCTCACTTTGTTATTAGGCTCATAAAATGAGTCTTAAAGTAAGTGATTTTAAATGGAGACTTTCTTGAAATTCATACTTATATATGGAGATAATGATCTTTTTAAAATGCTATATATTATTGTTAATTTTTTGTTATTCATACTTTTTAAAACTGTAATAAAAATAGGCGTTCATAAACATATAATAATTCAATGAAAGTTTTCTAATTCTCATCAATAATCTTTGTTACGAAATAAAATAAAATAAAATAATATGATATTTACTTGCAAATTTATAAAGTGATTTATCTAACGGATTTACATTATTACATCATCGACTACAAACATGGGTCTATTTGCAAAACAAGTTGTTTCTTATCTTTCAAGATGATGCAAACATCAGCTTGACCAAATCACTAATTTTTGTCAGGTAATATATAATTAAAATCAAATAAATATAAGTTTTATACATATACGATCTTTGATTTTGGTAAAGTATATTTAATTGATTATATCATTGCAAACCACGAGTTAAATCATGCATACTACTTCGTATTAGCTATTGTAACTGGTAAAGTATAACAATATACCTCCAATTATGAAAGAATTAGCTTATCATGACAAAGGTCATTATGACAAAGGTCATCGAGTGTTTGAATGACTACAATATTAAGCCAATTTTAAATGTGTTGTTCCAAGGTAACGATGAGATTAATTAAGTTTATGTTATAATGCACATACTAGAATAGTGATGTAATATTGTACATTTTAGATAATATGTTATACTAAACATTTATTTTATTAATTATCGTGTCAAACAAGTATAGGGTGAAAGTTATTGTTGTTGATGAGCAAACTAAGATCGACTTCTACTTCTTTTATACTATTTGATCGCGAAGTTACCAAAATCATTGGTAAATCTATGTTTACTTTGTATGATTTGTTTGATGATAATCGAGACAAAGTTTCGTATGAGTTATATAACATAGTTGGAAAACCGTGGTTATTTATAAATCACCAAAAAATAACCATAACACATGTACTCATGCTGTTAATATTGTGTCTCGCATTTCGGGCGATCATGTTGTAATCAATGTGCTCAATGACATAATTGCATCACAACCAGTGAGTATTTTGATTTAAATCACACACAATCAATTAGTTTCATACTTCTAACAACTTAACCCAACAAGTTATTATAATATGTTTAGGAAAAGAAGATGGAATCTCAAATCAAGTGACCACCCGAAGGACATTAAAGAATGCTGCAATATATCGTTTAAGCATTGTTCTTTTATGTTTTCTTATCGGTCTTTCTTTTTCGCTAGAATTATCTTACTATTTTTAATGTTTTCTTTGTGTTAATCGAATTGGATGTTTAATTTTTTTTGTTACTTTAGTTGAAATGTATATTTGTTGATTTTTATTTGGAGTACTAACTTATATTACATATGATTTCTTAAATATGCAACCGAAACATCACATTATTATTTTATAACACCTTTAATATATCTCTCGGAAAGTGTTTGCATTCTGCTATAATTATTTAACCTTAACACTCAATATACCGTTTTACAATTTTAATTAGCTATTTGAGAAAACCGTCCATCGGACGGGTAGAGACCTAGTACATAGTATTTTAAAAACCTATTTGCATGCATTAATGTATACAACTTTAACTAGTTCAATAACTCTATGTACATATCTTTACAAAAAGATATAACATGTTAACTATACATCATTTTGCCTTTGAACAATTCAAGGACTTTTTGTTTATGTCATTCTTCATAAGACATAACTTACTTTATGTTATGAGTCTTTCAACTATTAAAGGACTTCATGTTTATTAATTTACAATAAACATAAACATATTTAACTAAAGTAATTCTGAACGCCGACTCTTGGCTTCAATAGTAATTTCAAGTTAAACAAGATTACTTCATTATTTGGGACATTCCAAGAGCACATAAACATTTTACTTGAAGTAGCCTTTAAATCGAGATTACTTCATTATTTTGGACATTCCAAAAACACATAAACATTTTACTTGAAGTAGTCTTTAAATCAAGATTACTTCATTCTTTTGGGCATTCCAAAAACACATAAACATTTTACTTGAAGTAGTCTTTATTTCATATCTTGACATATGTTATGAATAGGGCAGTAAGTCCTAGTAGAAAATATTTAATCATGTTGTTCTTGTCATGTGTTGTACCTTGCACACAATAAAGATTTCTCCCACTTGTGCATGACACAACATCAAACATGTATTCAAACAACACGACGTTCGTTTGTTTATATGGACAATATTATAGTGTCATAGATATTAGCGTTACAAGTAGATATAGAACCACTTTGTTTAATAAGAAATAGTGCACGACTATCCTTAAAAACATGAGTGTCTATAGTTGGAAAATTATGCATTATCTCAAGACAAGCGAGAAATAATTTGGGTTACTACCAAGATAATAAACCTTGTAGCTCCCACTGAATTAGACAACATTACATTAATATCTTGTTCAGAAATAAATCACGACGCTCCTACTGGATTTGACAACATTGCAAGTGTTCCATAACAAGTGAAAACAAATTGCGATCTATATATTTTCTAACTTTCTTTGAAATCTTAATTAGTAGCAATGTACTTGGATTTCAAAAATTTCTACTATGTAGATGAGGGACTATCCATCAATGCTATTTATTAACTTAAAAATTAGGCATGTAATTTTCTCCTTAATTTTGATCAAAACAAACAACTAGATACATTATCCTAGTTTGCCTTTACCACTTTTGCGGTAGTATTGGTATTTCCTAATCAAAAACTCATAAAGCATCTTACATTAAGATGTTATCATTTGATAGTTCTAAGAACATGTTCTCTAGTTATCCAAATGTCTTATATGTTTGAAGTATTCACCACTGAATAAGGGTGATGAAATCTATATGAAAATATAAGTTATGCAATCTTCTTAACATTTAAGTTTGCTATGAGTTTGATTACATTAGGACAATTCCTACGTTCCTATTATAACTTTCCAGAGCAAGAAAGATGATAGGAATGAGTCTCCTTGTTCCTTACAAGGAAAGGAGTCTCGGTTTGACTTTTTCAAGAAAGAAACAAACCCTTGTTTACGGTTTATCGTTGCATTAATACTATTAATAGAATCGTAAAATTCAATTTTTAGTATTTTCGATAATATTCCTTAGAGAAAATTAACTACCCATGTTTAAACTATTTAAACAATTAATTTTCTAAAGTTAGGATCCAACTTGACATACCACCATCACATCAGTTGATCTGCTAGCAATGGTATATTCAAAAGGTAATTGACGATCAATAATTGCCACCGGTGCAATTCCTAAAACCTTATGGGACTTACTTTATTATATTAATATGCTAGTAAGCATGTTTCATCCCATCTATGCCTCGAGTTTAAGGTCTCACCACTAAACCGATTAAGTCGTCCAATCAAGAACTGTGATTATGTAACACTAACGTCTCATGAAAAAGTGTATAATCACCTTGGGATTGCAATCTACATACGTCTCACGCATAGTAAAAAGCAACTGCAAGTGTTCTTACAAATTGGATGGCAATAACTTATTTAAGAAGGGTATAATATTTGATGTGGCAAATATGTACGAAAAAGCATGCATACATCTTCGTATCATAAATTTTAATTAAAACTTTACTCAATTAAGTTATTTATTATGGTATCACTTATTTTCTATACATCTTATGTATAAATAGTGTTACCTTTAAAAATTAACGATTCAACATGTTTTCAAAACTTAAAGATTTTATATTTTATCGTGAGAAAAGGTTAAAGAATGGTTAAAAACCATTCAAACCCTAGACCATTCGCGACTTCCTAAATAGTATGCAAGGTAAGGAAACTACAATGTAGTCAGGTATTATAGGGTAATGGTATCTAGAAAAATGAAGTCTTGATGAGTCTCCCGAACCTTATCCTTGCAACTAAATAGTACTTTTGCAAATTTTATCATTGATAAAAATTAAATCTTTAATTTTAAAACACATTATAAACTATTAAATTACAAGTCTCGTCGTGGGAAACCCGAAGGGCATGATTATCGAATGTAAGCCGAACCCAAATTGACACATAAGACTTAAATTAATAGTCCATAATAAATCTTATTTCATAATTATTAGTCATGTTTATATTTATTTTTCGAAAAACCCTTTTATTTTCTCACAAGTCAAAACTTAAAATAAAACAATATAAACACAAAACTAATACATATAACACTTATTTAAAAAACACTTAACAATTAAGTCGTGCAAATATCAATTATGATCCTAATTATCTAATAATTAAAATATGTATATATTCATATAAGGCTCCTTCATCCAATGACTTCGGCCACATACATCAATATAATCGATTGCGTAAGCCATATATAAATATATACCACATAGCACATAAAATTTAAACAACTTTAGGCCCCATTAAGACATAGCTAAGGTCTTCCCTAGCTTTAAAGTCGTGGATCTTACCAAAAAAATTTTAATGTCTATGTTTTAATTCTTGATCATCATATTTGCATGAAAAACTTTTAACAATTAACAAGATTATATCATATATCCCTCTATGATAAATTTGCATGTATTTATCATGGACACCGAATTAACAATTAATTTGAACATAAAACCGATCAATTAATAATTAAACGCATCAAGTTTTAATCTTATAAAATTTCATACAACCTGGCTTTGATACCACTGTTGGGTTTTTACAACTTTTAACCATTAAACACGAGTACGCAACGGAAAATAAACACGTATAGAATTCATAATTAACAAGATTAGAGATGTGTACCTTTTAGCAATTAACGTTACACCGTCTTGAATATACGCGTATGTATAAATCTAATACGCGAAACTAAACAAGTTACCAAAGCAGATAACCTCTATGGTATGCACACACTACACGTCACTGAGATACGCTAGAATGCTAATACTTGCTTCACGAATAAAACAACCGAACACGATGTTCTTGTTTTGGTTTTTGTCGTCACATGATCGAATCCCACATATATTAACCCATCGTCAAACCACAAGGGATAAAGAATATACATATAATATATCACGTATGCATTTGCATGTAGATTATACATGCATGTAGATCTTATTAATAATATATCTAAAGGAAAAGCTTGCATGCGATTAGTATTCATAGGATAAGGGTATATCATATCTCAGCCCTGATTTATAAATTTAGGGGTGTTTATATAGTCTCTAAACTTGTTCTCCAAGTTAGACTATAACACCTCCTCAAGTTTTATAAATCAACACTCTCCTCCCTTGTTCTTTTCTTGGTTCGACCGGTCACAACCAACACCTCACGGGTTTGGTTTTCGTACTAACAAGTCCTTTACTTGTTAATATCTATTAATTATTTATAACGTCTAACGTCATAAGTAAAGACACGTTTAATTATTTCGTGAAACATATTAATATAATTAACATACGATAAATATATTAATTACATTAATAAACGTATCCTTTGTGTAAACGCGTGTGCCCCTATAGGTTCACGTAATTTCCCGAACATATATTATTTGATATATGTACATATCCCAACACCCACACCCATCACATAAAACGTACGAGGAACAATTCTCGGTCATGTAATTCGTGGTTTATAATTTTGATCGAATGAACGCCATGTACAAAGGCCTTCACCCGAAAGCTTAAAGACATGCCACCTTATAAATACACGCTTTAGTTGAAAGCGACAACAACGACCCCTCTAAAAGTCGAGGGCTACCCTTGGAGTGACGCCCCTCACGAATTCGGTTAAAGGGAGACCGTGATGAATACTGATTTCTACCACGAGCCCTTCATATTCAAGGAATGAGACAAGGATGTGTGCGGTTTGGTAGCTTCTCCTTTTACCAAACACATCTGAGACTATAAGGTGATTCTACTACTTTTCTATATCTGTTGTAGAGGTGCTTCTACTACTTTTATGAATGAGCTTCATTATAGTGTTTTTTGTGGTTTGGTGACGAAATCCAAAAGAATAGATTTGCTTAGGTCTTCAAATTACAATCGTTTTCCTAGGTGGTCCTATCACAAGAGACGCGGGTTTGTGAGATTCTACTTGTATATCTTCGGTTATGGACTTGTTGGAGAATATGAACTGTTTTCTATATGAAGTTGCTGTCGAAAACCAGCGAGGTGCTTGGAGTAGCCTTTTCTGGGATTATACTACTTGATGGACCACATCTTACTTTCAAAAAAATTTAGCTTTTAATGGCCTTCTTTCCTTCTCAGGAGGTGCTTCTACTACATCGAGTTTTGTCTCGCTTTGCTGTATGAGCTTTTTTACAAAGGAAGAGATTTTTGCTAGGCATATTTTCGAGATCTTCGCTTGCATTTGGGATGTTGAAATTTTCTCTATACTTGGGACAGTACTTGTTAGTCTTCATGTGACCAAACTAACAAATCCAAAAACAAATCATTACCAGCCAATTATATTTAACTATATAGAGTAATCCAAAATAAACTTTCATTGAATAAACCATCTTTAAGACACTATCTATTTATTGAAAAGAACCATTTCTAGACAAAAAGCCATTTGGTGACACAACCAGAACTGGAAAAGAAACTACCTTGTAAATCGTTACCTAGTCTGTCCATTTTGCGACCATTAGCTTCTTCTTTTCAAATCCCTGAATTGGTGAATGGTTTATGATAAGTTTGTCTTTTTTTATGATTATGAATGTAAATATTTGGCAAATAAAGCATATCATATTTATATAACATACCTAACCACAAGCTTCACAGGCAAAACACTCTCTTGCATTTTTTCTTTGTATTTACAACGTGCAGCAACACAGAAGAATATGAGGTTGAAAAAAAAGAAAAACCCAACTACATAAACTAAAATTTTCACCATATGCTATTTTCTCTCTGATATCAATAGAGAGAAACAACTCGCTAACCTTCACAATATCCATCCCTGTCATTCAAAATTTCTAGCTACTTATTCAGTAAGCCTTGCTCTAGATCATCTTTCTTTTTGGGTTTCATCTTTCCAGACAAGTTCTTTTTGTAAAGAAACAATTCATCCTGCCACCACACTGTTAGATTACTTAAATTTCATGGAGAATACTACATAGCCAAATAAAAAACTGATGGAACTAGAGTTTATAGCAGTGTTATATAGGGGTGAGCAATCAGGCGCAATTACTCGACCAAGAACGCTAATTATTTAGTATCTTATATTACCTAATTATTTTATTATACTAATGTATAAAGTTATTAGTGGGTTTATTTGATAAAGAATTTATAGTTGAAGGAGATGGTTCGGTTCAGATTGGTTATTCTCGAAAGCCAAATGCCAACTGAAAACAGCAGTCTTTTATTCTCATAAAAACCAAATAGTCCGTTTTTGCTTAGGATTGCTTATACAGTAGATTGGTAATTCAGTTATTTTGGTTTTAGGTTCATTACCTGCTCACCCACTGTTAGATAAGGATTATTTCACTCCACATACTGATACAAATTATATGCATAACTAAAGACAAAGATACATACATCTTTTGTCCATCAGGTTGGGCGATAAAAGACAAAGGTTTCACACCTTTGTAGATTGCTTTCAAGTTCTCCTTGTTTTTGAAATTATGATTTAACTACTGTATAGGAACCACTCCCATATCTCCTGATTTAATCTTTTTCTTCTTCCCTTCAGCCTCATAATCTGCAATTCAGTGTCAGCCGTTTTATAAACAAAAAGAAGGTTTACATAAAATTAACTTTGAAAGTAAACCCAACATTTTTCTATTGAGAAAATGATATAGTATTAGTCACTGAGCAAAATTCTATTCCTAGATATAACTCTTTAGTTATCTAAAACGGAGATAAAATAAAGGTTTTATCTTTTAAAGACTCTACAACAAATAGTACAATGACAAAAAAAGGTACAAATAAAAAAGTAGGTGGGTATTCCATTAAAAAAAACTTTCATTATCCATAGGACCAAGCAACAAAACCTCCATTGGTTGAAGGAGTATGAAGAATAGTAAAACATACATGTTGAGGTGTAACAAGCCGCCTTTTAAGCTCATCTTCCAATACAATATGGAAATTTGGCTTCATAACCTATGAACTCCTCTGGTGGTTCCATACACATGCATGAACATCAATGGTAAACAATAACATATTAGTAGTTGCAAGAATTCATAACTTTGGATTAGTCAAATTGGATACTACCACCATTAAGTTATGCATCGCCACTGACTTGAAAATCGCAAAACATCTGTAACCTCTTCCTTAGAGGAATTTCAGCTACATTTCCAAGCTTCCCTTTTGACAAGCACCAAACTCAGGATACATAAACACCAAAAGTCTATCCATCTGAAGCCCTTTTCACGTGGGGGAGGTTACCTACACAAAATTTAGTTAAAATGTATTCAACAATTTACATAGAATATCTAATGTTAACAAAAAATGAAATAGTGCCTCTTGTTTAACAGCATATATTTAAGGAGAGCTTTCCCTTAGCAGAGCGAATTACTAAATAGTGGGTGGGTGAGAGGGACCTTATGTGGATAAACCAGAGTTGTATACATATTTGTTTCAAGACATGATTGAGTTGAACCAGGCTTTATATCACCTAGGAAAGAGTATTTATCAGTTGGATCAAGTGTAAGGACCCAAGTGGCTCCTACTTTGATCACCACGGCTGTCTTTTTGCTAAAAAGTGCACAAACCAGCACCCATCCTAGGATTTCCAAGAAGTACCTTTCCTCACCTAAGAAGGGGGATTTATCAGCTGAATCAAGTGTAAGGACATTCCCAAATTGTTAGGTCCACTAACCAAGTGGGTCCCACTAAAGCATTACAGGTACTTTTGGTTGGTGACAATGAGGAATTTGATGAAGAAGAGTTCATCTGGATTTTGTAGAGGTTTTTCTTAATTTTGTGACTGGATTTACTTCTCCACATACCATGAAACTACGCTGCAATATTGGTGGAATTGGTATTGTAGTACTAATTGTTAGTGAGGGGACACATTATTTTCTTTCACAAGAGTTGGTGAAACAATTAAGACTCTTTGTTTCCATAACAGGATCCAGCAAGACTATCCAGCACACTGTTCAAAGCGTCACTATCAAGAACATAACACTAGATACAAAGTAACTACAACCATTAAGACAACATCGTGTTGAAGTGGTTATTCTGGAAAAATACACAAAGTTCATGTTCCTTTAGGCCTTCTTGCATGGAAAATAAGAAGCACACATTGAGAAAGTTTTAGGAATGAAGCTTTAGTTTGGGTGAAATAGTTTTGAAAATGCCATTCTAATGACTATTATGGTTTTGGCTAACAGAGGTTACCAACTTACCGGGTAATTCATAACCAACATCTAAATCTTCTGATCACCAATTAAACCCAAAAAAGGAGTAAAGTTATAGGAAGTGATACCACTAAGACTCAAATCCCTGGATGGAGTAGTTAATATATTAGCTAGTGTGGAAATTTATACAAAGAGCAAGACTTCCCTTTTATTTTAAATCACAACATCAGACTACTTATCTAGTTTTGAGTTTAGTACTATACAAAGAAGAAAGAACAAAACGATTACAAACCCTAACTCTTTCACACACATTGTGAAAGATTAACAATGAAAACTAGAGAGAAAACTATAAGAACAATGAATCTGATAACGAAATAAAGGTAACCCTAAATTATAAGATAAGCTCAGCTTATATAGGCTCTAGGAATTCCAACTTAGCTGCTTCAGTCCTTGAACATCCAGAATCTTCACTTCCAGCCCCTGTAACATACAAATAGAGAAACGCAAAGGAAATAGAGAAACAAAAGTTTACAACTTCAGTCCCTGTAAGTCCAAAACACCAAATCCAACATTACAAGAGCTAGATTACATGATTTAACATTCCCTCATAAACTAGCTCTTGTACATGTCAAACAACCCCAACTGATCACAAAACACTCAAACCTTTAGTGAAAATGTCAGCTACATTATCAACAGATTTTAACCTTAACAGTTTTTACCACACCAGCTGACACTTTCTCTCTTAAGAATAGGGTTAGGGAAGACTCAAACGTTGCCAGGATATCTACCAAGATGTTGGAAGGAAGGATTTTTCATGAATCTTATCAGGAAGTTTGTCTCTAAAAGAATTTGTATCTCACATGTTATCCTTGGAAAGAAGTTCGAGACAATCAACAGGGACGATAGAGTCTTGAACGAAGAAGAAGCAACCCTTCCAACCCTCGATACGAGTAATGAATTTAGGCAGAAGGTTGGGAATGTGTTTCTCCGGTCTCTTGGCAAAGGTCAACCACTTGCCACCAGAAACGCATTAAAGAGACCCCTAAAAAGATCAATGGATGGTTCACATCCATATGCTTTGCACATGTCAGCAAAGGTAGTGAGTTTAGCACAGCCAAACGGGTTAAGTCTAGAGATATGAATTTGAAAATATTTTAGATTATCACAAAAGAACTTAGGGAGAGGAAACCTAAGGTTTGCAAGACTGAAAGAATGAGTATATAGCCTGACATACCTGTTAGGGGCATCAAATATGGTATGATTACTCTTGGGAAGCATTACCTTATACTCAGAAGGAATAGGGTAGGAAGCAAGGAAATCAGAAAGTTATTCTTTAGTAAGAACACACATTTATGTACGAATAATATCCTTTGCACCCATTGAGAAGAAGAAACGAATGATAATCTTACCTTTTTTATGCTTAAGCAAGGCGGAGAGTATGGAACAAAAAGCTGGAGGAAGTAAAAGATGGTTAGTTTTTAAGTTAAGTATTTATAGCGAAGAATTTTCCTTCACAATCATACACTTGTAGGGATGATAAGTCATCCGGGTTCCAAAACTTGGATAGGGCGTTATTTGACAATCACATTGACCGAGGCATGATTGTTCAATACTAATCCACTTTAAGCCTCAACTAACTCCCTATCAAGTGGGATTAGCAATTAATATGCAAAGCACGCGCACATATCGGGCTTCGACTTAGAGCTTCGATACTGTTATTAGGAAGTTGAAAGTAATTCATCCATAGATGTATACATTACATTCGACTTGGGGGCTTGATGACGTACCCTCCCCTCCGACTCGAAGGCCTCCCATTCAAGCCCGAAAGGGATCTACTCCCAATTATACTTGGAAACCTTCGAATAGTTTGTACTTGCGCAAAATAATCTTCGCGATAGTTACTAGTATGGGAATGCGCCATGCGAAGACCCACATCCTTCGCTGGTAAGGTATTCGACAAAACTAAGGCAGAGGTCAGACTTGGTAAAGTCAAAACCCACGTTCTCCCTCTCTACCAAAGGTTTCCCGCCAAGATAGAGATCGTGGTACATTAACCTTGTAATCACCCCTTAAATCATAAGACACCCCCACGATTATCGGTTTATGTGCAAAGCCTTGTTCTAACCTATTTCATCACTTATAAATAGATGGCAAGGTCTTCAGGCTTGTTTTATGCTTTCAACACCTACTTATACTTCATACATACTTATCACAAGTAAAAGCACATACTTACTCTTACACCCCTTGCGCTTCACTTAATGTAGTGTTTCTATTTGTGTTGTCACAAGTTATTCGAGGCTTGGAAATCCAACATCTATCTCCTAAACTCTTTGATCCCTATTGAATCCTGATCGTGTCCATATTTGCACAATCAAAGGTGTTTTCACAGAGCCTAGACATGGCGTTACAAAGTCTTGTAACGGCATCATAATGAACAAAGGACGACATCAGAGAAATCAAGACGGTGTCAAAACTTAACTGACATATCAAAGCCCTAGAAGATTCGACGGGGCGACGACGTCAGGATTATAACACGACACCGTCACGTCCGTTTTCCTATATATACAAATCTGTTTTTAGGGTTTTAGTGTGAAACTTTTGGGACGAACCATATCATCAGAGTTCGAGTGTAGCATCTTTTAAGCTCGATTTTAGGGTATCAAAACCATCTTGTATCATCCTTAAACACATGTTTTAATCAAGTGAAGTCTTCTATCTTTTAAAAAATTCAATATGTCTATGTGTTGTTTGATTGATTCTTGTTCTTTGCTTCTCTTTAACATGCTAGGATAGATCCATTAGTATTTACTTATGATTGCATGAAACTTAGTTTGTAGATCCTTTTAATATTGCTTCTTGTGATGGATGTGCGCGTTAGGCTCTAGAATACTTGCTATAAAATATTACATTAATATATACGTTTAGGGAAACACGAGTGTGTAGAAAGGATACCATCGGTAACAGTCTTCATAGTACCTTACCCCTAATATGGTTGATCTTGCTTAAGTGTTTTAATGCATGTAATGTACTCTTAGGGGCCTTGTAATAGTTTTCATACTACTTTACATGTGTGTTGCCTTAACGGAATATTACGTAGACGGTAGATTCGGTTAATTCGTTCATGACCTAGGAAATACTTACACAGATCATTACAAGTGTGACAAAGCAAAAGAATTAGGAGATGCAAACTAAGGATTAATGCATAATTAAGTAAATATGTTTGTTTACCTATTGAGTTTCCACCACTTTAGTTTAGATTTATTTTTAATTTAATTAATTTGAAACCAAACCAATTTTACCAGCTTTCATAAAACATACAACCCCAAAAATAATCTTCTTTCAATCCCTTAGACCCTAGTTACATTTTGTTCGAGCCTTCCCAACATATTCCCCTAGAGAACGATAACAACCCTCGAGTATTACCTATACTACACTACAACGGTTAGGTACATTGCGTAGTGAGTTGTAAAACTTCTTGTGAAGTTTACAAGACCCACATCAAGTTCTTGGCGCCGCTCCTGTGGAATAGTTAGGTTTCAAGCTTAATTTAGCTTAGGTCTACTCGCTTGATTCCTATCAAGTGAGAATTTATTTTCAGTCAATTAGCTTTCTTGTAGTCTATCTTTTCTTTGTTCCCTCTGTTTTGTAAAATTCTTTTCGTTGACCTCTATGGAAAATGAAAATCCTATCCGTACCCTAGGAGATTATTACAGACCCAGCTACGAGGGCTATTGAGGCACCATTGAGCTCCCTAATAGGAACAATGAGGTGCCTCTGCGATCCGACACCATCTGGTTGGTGCAAAACGGATGCTCATTCTACTACGAACTTCGGTTCGAGGATCCAAACCAACATCTTAAGGATTTCTTAAAAATTGTGGACTCACTTGACCTTGATGTTGAAAATATAGAAAGGACGTGCCTGCATTTATTTCAATTTTCCCTTCGTAATCAAGCTAACAATTGGCTTGAATGTCTTCTTGTAGGATTCATCTCCACCTGGGAGGATCTTACTACTTATTTTCTTGCTCAGTTCTTTCCATCGAGAAGGATTGTCAAACTCTGTAATGACATCTTGATGTTCCAACAACATCAAGGTGAATCTCTTTCTGAAGCGTATACTTGTTTCAAGGACTTACTCCAAAAAGTCCCTCATCATGGCATCGATCTTTGGCTCTAAGTCCAAATCTTTAATGACCATGTCAATCCCGCCACAAGGCGAACCATCGATCAATCGGCCAGTGGTAAGCTTCGTGACAAAAACAACGAAGAATCCTGGGCACTATTAGAGGACCTCGCCCTCTATGAGAACAAAAGTTAGAATGACCCAAGAGACTTCGCTAAACCAGTCAAGGTAATCTATGTGTCTCAATATGTCTCGAGTTCATCCGACCGTCGTCTCATCAATCTTGAAAATCAAGTCCAAAGCTTGATGGAAGCTCATCTTGCTCCTAAATCATCTGTTCAAGTAATCAAAATTACTTATTCGTGTGATATTTGTAGTGGTCCCCACGACACTCAATATTGCATGGAAAATCCCGAGCAAGCTTTTGTTGATTATGCATCTTCATGTACCGACAAAGCGGGAGGAAAGTGGTTCACTTTCAAACCCGAGCAAAATAATCTTGGTGATGCCTATAATCCGTCATGGAAAAATCACCCAAACCTTAGATGGAGGCACCTCAAAATTCTCATAACAAATTTTCAAACCCACCTAATCATTTTTAGCCCAACGGTTTGTTCCTGAACCGCCCCTTCAACAACAATCCTCAAAATTTTAATAATCAATCAAATCTCGAAGGATTGGTGTCTAACTTCATGGCATCTCAAGATGCTAGATTGTGTAAGTTTAAAGCCGATTTCAAACTACAACAAGGAGAGATGACCAATAAAATTGACACATTCTTGAAGGCCATTAATGATCGAATGACGGGAGCACTCCCAAGTGATACAGTTAAGAACCCGAAACTGAATGTTAATTCTACCTCTCCACTTTTGTCTGCTCGTTCTTACCCAACAGAAGACCCCCAAAGTTCATCCCATCTCCTCCATTCGATCAATGCTATTAAAATGTTCTTCGAGCAAACAAATAAATTCCAAAACTACCAACCTCGAGTTAAAACATCAACGATTAATGAAAACGGAGTACCTTCAAGCAAGGGAATCAAAATCCCCTCAAAATTTCTCTCTCCAAAATATAATTTTCAATCATCTTTTGGAGAACAAAATAGGAACACATCTTCTCCCAAACGCGTTTACTTCATTAACACAATCTCCATCCTAAGTAAAGAAGATAAACATAGGGAAACTGGGATCGTAAAACCCAACACTAAGGACAACGATGATGACACGATTTTCAAAGTTAAGAAGGAAAGTGAGGAATCAGAAGATGAGAAAAAGGAAGAAAAGGACGACCCGGAATACATTAACACCAAGCCACAATCACCACCTGATCCATCAGCTTCATTACTTACAAAACAGGTCCGTAAGCTCAATTCATTTCTTGAATCATTAACTTAGTTCCCTCATCATCCAACATATAATTTGTTTGCACAAAGGAAAAAGATGGAGACATAATGTTTGTTGAAATAATTAAAAAGTATGATAATTCTGGCAAAAATGAGTTCAGAGGGGACGAAAGTGTAGTATCAGAAGAGAAACCAGGAGTACACTACTTTGACATATTTCCAATTAGGATCGAACTAGCGTATCATAAGTACTTAATATGTGCCCCAATCCCATCCTTGTTTTTTAGAAACCTCATTGATGACGTACCCTCCACTCCGCCTACAAGCATTACCGTCATTCTAGTATGTAGCTTACCATTTATATAATGGGTGATGACGTTCTATCCTAAAGGATGAAGCATATGCATTTGTCCTACATCATGCTAGTGTAAAGTTATTCATAATGGCTACCGCAAGGGAACCGCCAACCTTCTTTGCGGAGACCCCTTGTCCTTGAAGGCCACCTTCTCCGCGGAGACCCCCTTCTCCTCGAAGGCCACCTTCTCCTCAAAGGCCACCTTCTCCACGAAGAGCTCCTTCTCCTCGAAGGCCACCTTCTCTATGGAGACCCTCTTCTCCTTGATGGCTCCCTTCTCCTCGAAGGCCCTCTCCATCTCTGAGGACCCTCCACGAGTTTGAAGCTTGTAGGTCAAAGCTTCTCTACCTATGAACATGGATAGAACTGAATTAGTCAAACAAGACCTGGTAAATAGGCATTATCTCCATAACTGCAACCCATGATATATGCATGACCTATGTAACTGCCTTCCATATATCTGCAGATTACCTATAAATAGGGAAGCCCTCAAACAGGTATGTAACTTAATTGAACCTAACTTTAACCATGAGATATCTTCTCCACTATCTCAATACTTCAATTACATAATCACCATGACTGATTCTCACACCGAAGGCGACTCCCGGGGACTTCCCCCGAGCTTCGTCTAATGTAGTGTCTTCTAGTTCTTATATGCAGGTTATCTTGTACTCGGCATCATCACCATCACCACTATAGGATTTCTCTAATCACCATCGGAGCCTGGTATGTGCCTCTATTTGTATAATCAGTGGCGTCATATGTGGGACCCACAACAATAAGTCCTATTTTTCTAAGTCAAATAACCATTTTTCATAAATAAAGGTCGAATTCAACCGCAATTCCCGACATCCTTGGAAACACCACTTAAATCTCAACTTTTACCTCTAATTACGAGGTCTTCCTCCAACCAAAAACTTAACATTTATCATTGTAACAACCTTTGTTGGGTTCAAATGGAGCAGCCTATGTTATAGCCTGTTTGGAAAAAGAAAGGTTTGGTAACCTTCATATGAGCCTCTGTTGGGGTTTGTTTTGAGAAGAAAGGCTGAAGCCATAACCACTGTGCAGCTTTCTTACCAACGTTGCAGCCTTCTTAGCAACATTGTAGCCTTCTTAGCAACAATGCAGCCTTCTCAGCAGTGTGGCAGCCTCCACGACAGTCTGTAACCTTAGTGTGCAGCTTTCATAGCAACTTTGAAGCCTTCTTAGAGACGTTGAAACCTTTTTAGCAGTGTTGCAGCCTTCTCAACAATGTGGCAGCCTCCGCAATAGTTTGTAACCTTAGTGTGCGCTGTAAGAGCCAGAAACCTTCGTTGTAGCCTTCAAAGCAGCCTATAATCTATATGGCAGCCTCCGTAAGAGCCAACAAGCTTCATTGTAGCCTTCACATCAGTCTATAGCCTATATGGTAGCCTCCATAGGAGCCAGCAAGCTATGTTTTAGCTTTCATAGCATCCTAAAGCCTTTATGGCATCCTTTATAGTAGCCTGGCAGCCTTTGCAATAGCCTCTCAGCCTTCGTTGCAGCCATCACAACATCATTCAACCATTGTAGAAAAACACTGCAAAACCTTTATATAGTTCACCTTCATAGGAAGCCTGAACCTTTATAGGCGAGCCAATTCGTAAGAAGCTTGAACCTTTATGGCATCCTTTTTTTTTTTCATAAGTAGCCTGCAACCTATGTGGCAGCCTTCGTAGAAGCCTACAACCTTTATGGGCAGCGACATTTGCAGACACCCTATCAAACCTATGTGCGAGCCATCGTAGAAGCGCTGTGAAACCATTATGGTAGCCATCCACCTATATGAGCAGGTAGCCTTCAACCTATTTAGCAGCCTCCGCAGGAGCCAACAACCTTCATTTTAGCCTTCAAAGCAGCCTACAACCTATATGACAGCCTTCGTAGGAGCCAACAAGCTCCGTTGTAGCCTTCACAATAGCCTGCAAACTATATGGAAACCTTCGCAGGAGCCAGCAAGCTCCGTTGCAGCCTTCCCAACATCATTCAACCTTCGTAGAAGTCTAAAACCTTTATGGCAGCCTTCGTAGCAGCCTGCAACCTTAGTGGAAGCCTTCACAACAGCTTGCAAACTATCTGGAAGCCTCCGCAGGAGCCAGCAAGCTCTGTTACAGCCTTCACATCATTATTTAACCTTTGTAGAAGCCTGCAACCTTTATGGAAGCCTTTGTAGCAGCCTACAACCTATGTGGCAGCCTTCATGGCAACCTTCAACCTATGTGGCAGCCTCCACAGCACTCAACAATCTTGTTACAGCCTTCATAGTAGCCTGCAACCTTTGTGGCAGCCTTCACAACAACCAAAAACCTCTGTTGTAGCCTTCGCAACAGCATGCAACCTTTATGGCAGCTTGCAACCTCTGTTTGCAGCCTTGAGCATTTACCATAAGGTAAACATGGACCGTGCATTAACAACAAAGGACAGCCTTTGTGAATCTAGTATGTTTTCAATAAAATTAATAACTATATTGCCTCTATTTCATTACAAAGCATGATGTCTACATATGAGAATTTTGATGTTTATTAATAGCACTATAAAACATCTTTTAATGAATCTTTGCTTATGAAACAATTATCATTAGAGATCGTACAACATTAATAGAGGATACCCAATGTTCCTAGAACCTTTGTTAGCGCTTTAGTGTTGTTTTTAGCATGAAACACAATCCATGCATATAAAATACGTGATGTCTAAAAATAAGCCTTAAGTTGTTTTATACTAAGCTTTACCATGTCACCCATGATGATAAGTCTATTATTGACAACGCCCCTTTTTAACAAGGCATTTCGCACAAGCTCGGTCGAGACAACAAAGCCTTACATTTGCTTACTAGTTAGTGTGTACCCACACTACTAATATCTAAGCTAGGCATAATATCCAAAGTAAAATAAAAGTGTAGCCTTATCTCAATCATCAAAATTATGAAGCCTCACTTACACGAGCACCTTATTATAGACATTTTGACACATGTAGAGCTTTGTATATGTAAATATGAATATAGAGCATCACATATGCTGCTGTAGATATGAATTTGGAGCATCACATATGTTGACATAAGCCTCTGTCAACATAGATACAAAGCGTAGCCTCTATTGAAATCAACCTTAAGTGTCTATATAGAGTGTAGCCTCTGTTAAAACAATTCATAAATTTTATAACCTTTGCTCACACATTTCATTAGAGTCTCTTAGAGACAGTAACAGAGCTTTAGCTTTATTCACATAATAAATATGAGTCTCCATGGAGACAATTTCAAAGCATAGCTTCTGTCAACATAACCCATAAGTGTCTCCTTGACATGATTACAGAGCCTAGCCTCTGCTAACATAATATAAAATAATCATGTTGCGGGCGTATCTGCCACTAAAACCACATAGCCTTGTCTCCGCTATCAAATTTGTAAAGCCTCAACATAGACTCACCTTGACACATATAGAGCTTCGTATCTGTAGATATGGCTAGGAGCATCACATATGCAGACATAAGCATCTGTAGATATTAATCCGGAGCATCTCATATGCTGACATAAGTCTCTATCGACATAGATATAGAGTGTAGCCTCTATTAAAATTATCTCTAAGTGTCTCGGTTGACATAAATTACAGAGTTTAATCGTTATAAAATACAAAGATAAGGATGTCTTATCATCTATGAATTTATAATTTAACAGAGTCTTAACTCTGACGGCATGCTTACAAAGCATAAAAATATTACAAAGCTTAGCCTCTATTACATAGCTTATTTAAGCCAAACCCTTTCTATATTGGAAAATTACTAAGTGTAGCAAACTAAGGGTTCATAAGCAAAATGATGTAAATCTTTCTACACGCTTAATGATAGTAATGCATTTCCTTACAAATCTTTTGTTTCGTTATTTACAACAAAAGATGTCGTAAGGCCACACTTGAGCCTTATTGTTATTTATAACCAAGTACTTAAAAGTTTCAACATTTGAAAGGATGTCGTAAGGCCACACTTGAGCCTTACTATTATTCAACATCCATAAAATTTACGTTAACTTCCCCAAGGTCTTCATTCGAAACCCTGCGGGCAAAACGGGGCGGGTCGCGACCCACCGTTCAAGCGAAGGACTGCTTGCAAACCTTGGTAAACATTATAAAGGCCACACATGAGCCTTAGCTTACATAAGAGGTCAGGCTACGATCCCCCATAATCTTCCCCGTAAACAAAGGGGTCAAGAATCACACAATAAGGCCACAATTAAGCCTTAAGTTTAAAGGTTGAAAAATGGCCTAAAAGAAAAGTTTAACAAAAGTAAAGTGTGGGTAATCAATCCTCACCTACGCATGTAATCCTGCTAGAAGGATAATTATACAAATGTCACAACATGACCGAAGCCTAAAAAGTAAATTGTTCAAAGAAGGATTGATGCCCAGAGAGCATAAAATAAATTGTATATGGTACATAATATACACATAAGGCCACACTTGAGCCTTAGATTGTAAAATACTTAAAGGTAAAAAAATATCCTAACAAAAAGTAAATTGTCTAAGGACTACTACCTTACTTAAATGAGGCCATAGGCTTCATACAAAAAATACAGCCTCCTAGATTTATATTACTTAACACATTCCCATGTGCACCCATATTATGTCATTATGGTATAATCATTACAAAACAAAACCAAGTTTATATAAAAACCTTGGAACTAACTCGGCATCTACACCCCAAAAGCACTTGGAAAACCTCTAAAAGTTTCCAGTGGCATAAAATTATCTTCGTGATGGTTACCAGTATAGGAATTCGCCACACGAAGCCCAACTCCCTTTAGGGTGTGCCCTTCGGAGAAACTAAGGCAGAGGTACAAACAATTTATAATAAAACGTGCTTGAGATTAAATGCGCAAGCTACATAAAAACATATAAAAAGGGGTTTCAAGACTAATTAAGTCTTATCCCACGCCTCCTACAAAGTCGTAACATTAGACTAGGGGGGCTATAATGAGGTATTCTCTTCGATAAAGTCAAATTTAGGCTATTACAAACAAGTATAGCAACTTTTATATTGGATTTTACAAGACAGAAGTGGCATAAATTGTTAGTAAGACTTTTAAAAAAAAGCAATGATTAGTCTAAAGCCATGCACTCTTCGCATGCATAACATTAGACTAGGGGGCTTGATGACTTACCCTTCGCTCCGCCTACAAGCATTACCGTCACTCTGGTACGTAGCTTACCATTTGTATAATAGGTGATGACGTTCTATCCTAAAGGATGAAGCCTACGCATTCATCCTACATCATGCTGGCATAAAGTCATTCATAATGGCTACCGCAAGGTAACCGCCAACCTTCTCTGCGGAGACCCCTTCTCCTCGAAGTCCACCTTCTCCGCGGAGACCCCCTTCTCCTCGAAGACCACCTTTTCTGTAGAGACCCCCTTCTCCTCGAAGGCTACCTTCTCCACGGAGACCCCCTTCTCCTCGAAGGCCCCCTTCTCCTCGAAGACCCCCTTTTCCTTGAAGGCCCTCTCCATCTCCGAGGACCCTCTACGGGTTTGAAGCTTGCAGGTCGAAGCTTCTCTACCTATGAACGTGGATAGAATTGAATTGGTCAAACAAGACATGGTCAATAGGCATTATCTCCATAACTGCCACACATGATCTTTACATGACCTGTGTAACTGCCTCTCACATCTTTGCATATTACCTATAAACAGGGAAGCCTTTAAACAGGTATGTAACTCAACTGAACCTAGCTTTAGCCATAAGACATCTTCTATACTATCTTAATACTTCAATTACATAATCACCATGACTGATTCTCACACTGGAGGCGGTTCTCGGGGACTTCCCCCAGGATCCGTCTAACATAATATCTTCTATTTCTTATATGCAAGTTATCTTGTACTTGGCATCACCACCATCACCACCATATGATTTCTCTGATCACCATCGGAGCCTGGTATGTGCCTTTATTGGATCATAAGGAAACAACTTAAACCTAGGGAAGATCCTGAGGGCATTAGAGGAATAATCAATTTCACATGAAAGATTAAGAGAATGCATATCTTCATAGGAAACTTCACTTATGTTTCAGACTTCATGATTGTTGAGGATATTAGTTCAATCATAGACCCTAGGCTGTCATAAGTAGTGATAGGGAAGTATTTTGTAGAAATATCCAACATGACTCATGACCTAACGTTAGGAGTAGTGAGGTTCACAGACGGTACCAATGAGGTTGCTTATAAGATGCCCCACATTAGAGCAATTCACTATTAGATTTGGAAAAAGAACATACGAAGTCTGTCTACTTTAGGAACGAGGAGGACAAGAGAAGAGGAGTGAAATACGTGATGAACAAGATATTAGGGTTATATAAGGTATGTTTAGAGCTTGGACCCGAATACTTGACTAGACTTAAAGATGAAAGAGGATGTTGATAGAAATACTGCCTAAAAACGTTATTGATATTTTTCGACATCCCTACGTTTTGATAATCACAAAATGTAAAAACGCTCTATGTAAAAATTAAATGTAAACAAGTAATTAGTCGTAAATTTTTATTTTGAAAATTAATCACCTAAAGGTATGAATAAATAAGTGATTAATTTATTTTATGATCAAAGGATTTTTTATTTTTCCTAAACCTTACATTTTTATAAAATGTAACAAACATTTTTAGAACTTATACAAAACATTTTAGTAATTATAAGAAATGTTTTATTCAAAATAAATATTTTGAATTCAATTTTTCCACCTAAAAAATGGATAAAAATGATCCAGAAAACACCTCTCTTGGAAAAGACAAAAATGGGAGCGTCTGGCTATGGGCGGCCCCTTTATAGGCAAGGGCGACCCCCTTAGTGATAAGGGGGCCAGCATAGGAGCTAAGAGGGTCGGCCATGTAAAAACGCTCCTAGTTTTGCCTATAAATAGTGGACTGTTTCCCATAGATTTTTTAACATTTTGCACCTACATTCTTCCTGTTTAAAATCAGTTTACAAATCTCTTTCAATCCTTTGATCATTTTTGATCTTAAGTATTTGTTTCCAAGTGATTCAAGCTTAGATCTTCAAGTGCAAGAGAAGAATACTTCTATTCATCAAGTTACGAAGTATTATAGCTTAGTTCGTGTTTACGTAACATAGTTACGATTGTGGTGTATCTTGTAATTTATTTATATCTTGTATAATTGTGTGTAATAGTTAGATCGAGGTGATCGTGTTAGTGCTTAGGTGAAGCAAAGTTTTGAAAGTGTGGTTAGTATTTTAGGCCTCAATATACAAGTGTGTGGTAGATTGGTTCTAGCTAAGATTAGGACTAGACATTTGGCTTAGTGTCAGAAATTGGTGTAAGCTACTTGTGTACGGTTTTCTACGCCTAAAAGGAGTTTGTTGACATAGTGAAGAGAACTCTCGAGTTGGGTACTCGAGGAGTGGAGTAGGGCGAAGATGAGCTTCGTTACCAAACCACTATAAATTCTTGCGTTGTGGTTTGATCTTTCTAACTCTTATCTCTTGTCTTGCATATTCATATTACTTCTTGTCATCATTTATTTACTTAGCTATATTGTTCATATTGGGTGCACATTGAGATCACATAAAATCGAATCTAAGTTTTAATATACAAACGATACATTAAATTAAAAAGCGGTAAACAATTAAAAAGCGGTAAACTATTCAACCCTCCCTTCTAGTTTTCCACAATTGGTATCAAAAGCCACGTCAAACAAGATTTTTAAATTAAATTGTATTTTAAAACTTGAATCGATCTATGGAATCAGAAAAAAATTAGAAGGGTAGTCTATGCAAAGACCACCACTAATTGAAAGTGATGGATTTATTTATTGGAAAAATAGATTTGAAACTTATGTGAAATCAAAAGATCTAGATCTTTGGCATGTTATTATCCATGGTGATTTTCTTCCAATTCAAAATAATCCCGAAACTAAAAAGGATGGAATTGTATCATTTGACAAACAAAGATCTCAAAAAGAAACTTGATAAAAATAATAAAGCCAAAATGGTAATATATAATGCTTTGCCACGAAAAGAATACGAAAGAATTTTTATGTGCAAAACCGCAAAAGAAATTTGGGATACTTTATTAATCACTCACCAAGGTAATAATCAAGTCAAAGATAATAAAATAGATCTTCTTGTTCAACAATGTGAACAATTTATGATTCCGGAAGAGGAATCGATAGATAATGCATTTGCTAAATTTAACACTATAATTACTAGTCTAAAAGCACTTGATGAAGGTTTTTCTAGCAAGAACTATGTTAGGAAATTTCTTAGGGCACTTCATCCTAAATGGCGCGCTAAGGTTACGGCTATTGAAGAGTCCAAAGATTTGACAACATTATCTCTTGACGAACTTATCAGAAACTTGAAAGTATATGAAGTAATAATAAAGAAAGACTCTAAAATGGTCAAAGGAAAAAAAGAACAAAGTAGATCACTCACTTTAAAGGCTAAAAGGGAATCTAGTGATGAAGAAAATTCGACCTCCGATAGTGAAGACGAAGAGTATGTTATGGCCGTAAGAGACTTCAAGAAATTTTTTAAATGACGAAGAAGGTTTGTAAGACAACCATATGATGTAAGAAAGTCGTTCCAAAGAAGTACATATAACAAAAATGGTAAAAGTGAAAGAAAATTCTTTAGATGCAGAGATCCAAATCACCTCATCGGAGAATGCTTAAAGCCACCAAGAAGCAATAACCAAAGGGAGTTTATTGGAGGAACATTGAGCGATAGCGGCGAAGATGAGGAAGAAAAGACTAAAGACGAAACTTGTCTTGTAACTCAAGCATCTAATGAGGTTGATGTGTCGTATGTAGGGTGTTATTTTATGTTTCAAGTTTTACTATTTATATTTTGCTGACTTTACCTAAAACAACACTTTAACGGGTAGTGTACCCGATCAATCGTAGTTTTGTTGGTAAGTAGGGTGTCGATCACTAAGAGCGAGAACTAATTCTTACGTCTATCAGTATTTTAGTTATCTATGTTAGTCCTAAGTTTCTATTCTAAAGTCAAACCTATGCTAAACCTAAGTTAATCCTAATTGTAATTAGTAAAAGGGGGGTTTTCAGTCTGAGAGACTAGCACGAGTTTGTTGGTGACTTAAACCTATTAACGTTACTCTAAACACAAAAGAACAAATAAACAAAAGATAGAGGAGCGGTGCAAGCCTATGATAGGGAAACTATATTAACCATGATTAATCCGGCAAAACGTTGGTTTGTTTATTAGTGCAATGATTGTCTTATTGTTGTTCGATTATCATTCCTAGATTTAGGCGGTACTTCTTCCTAAAACCAAGACATGCTAATTCTATCACAATTAGGTACATCCGCATAAAGTGTTCGCGGTTGGTTATAATCTATCTAGGAGAATGACAATGGTGATTATCAACCCCTAACTCATCGAGACTCTACCACTTATGTTTGAATGTTGCATGTGTGCTCGGTAGTCTACTGCCGGTAGTGAATCCAAGCAGAGACCTAGGGTGCATTTGTAAATCCTAAACCACCAATTTAGTCCTACCACCCTTTATATCCCGGGAAGCACTAGAAACATTAACTTGTAGTCCTATTATCGAAGTCACACATGAACTGTGTGTAGTTCTATCTTAAACTCTAACCTACTTGGTTCGTATAGCTAGATCTAGTTGAATGATAGATTAAATACATAATCAAACATAAACACATATTAAATTGATAAACATAAGCCAACACACAAGCGAATAAGAGGCAATCAGTATAAACAAAACCAAACAATAAACTTTCATAAACATGGCTAATACCTAACGATATTAACCGATAACCATTGTAATTGATACCAATACAAATGTCATAGATGAACGATTAAGATAAACTAACCAAGTTAATGAATGATACCAATAACCGAACGCGTATTTAAAGTATAAGAGAATTACACGGTGTTTCCTTTATGAATTGAGAGCTTTGCTTGACCTTTATGATCTTCTTGCATTCTGATATTCGTCTTCTAAGATTAGGGTTTCGTCAATATGGTTAAGCACACCTAAAAATCGTGTTTTAGGGTTTGTATTTATAGCTGCTGGAATTAAATTGATATGTCGTATCCGTTGAGGTCGATACGGCGTATTAGAGTTTCCTTTGAGTAGGGACCACGTTCTTTATATTCCAAAATGTTCTTTTGAGTATATATTCTTGAATACAGAGTATGGTATATTCTGGATACGACGTATAGGTAATTGTGTCTTCGTGGTTTCATGTGAAGTTTAGGCGCCGATACGCCGTATCTTCTTGATGGATATGGCGTAGGGATGGCAAAAAAACCCAAACCCGACGAAGAAATCTGAAATAATTGGGGGAAGGCGGGGCATGCTTATCGGTTTTGGGGCTTAAACGGGGATTTTAAATCAGGTTTGGGGGTGAAAGTGGGGAATAAAGTCCCCGCCCTGCCCCATCTGATTAATATATACACATATAAAAATATATGTATATTTATATAGTATTTTGTTACTATTTACGTAATAAAAAGGTACTTCTCTAATATTGTTAGTTTTTTTATCTTTGTAATATTGCAAAATTGTTATTGTAGAAACTTGTTTAATGTCATATTTTTAAGGTGTAACTTTTTTATAGTGTAATTTATCATTATACATGTATGATATTATCATTGAAAATTTGCTTGTAATTGATTATTAATAAGTTTTTAATTCTTCAAGTTATTGCTAACGATCTAAAAATAATAATAAATATGAAATGGTGTAGCTTTGGTTGAGAATTGCACACAAATAGGACACCCCGATAAGATCCTCGATTAGTACGGGGCGAGTTTGAGGGAGCATCATGCCCCAATGGGGAGCCCCAATTAAATCCCCTACGGGGATTAGGGCGGGTTTGGGGAGAACTTTAGTAAGCGGGTTTAGGGATGGGGATGGTCTCCCCGCCTCAAACCCGCCCCGTTGCCATCCTTAATACTGCGTATTGAATGTCAGAACAGTAGACTTCTTGATTTCTTTGTTTAAGCTCCAAAATGCGCACCTTTTAGCTGATCTTCACCAATTGCTCCATAATTACTGCAAATAACTAATATAACAGATTAAGTACCAATTCATGCAATAATTATATCAAATGGGTAATTTTCATGGGATAAATGATGCTATAAAAGTGACCTTATTTGATTTCATCAAATATCCCCCCACTTGAATCCTACTTGTCGTCAAGTAGACCTTAGAAAGTTTTGTAAAAATGTTTCCCAACCTAAGTTTAGGATCTTTTCCGTTAAACATTTTTCTTGTTAGATTACTAGCACACAACCAAACACCTCATGAAATAGGAAAATGAAAACACTCAAATCACTCAACTAATCTATGTGGTAACATGAAACTAATTCGCTCAATTGCTCGGTCGTGACGAGTATTCTATCATAGGCTTGGCAATGATACACATCTCCACCACTAAACCTAAGGAGTAACAATTATATAAAGGTAAATTGGGTTTTATGTATGAGGTTTAAGGGTTTGATCACATCTTAATATTTCACCAAAAGTCATAAACCAGCAAAACGACAAATCTCGTGCATACACATCCACATAAAGCGGAATAGACATACACTTTGGCACACTTCCTACTTGAGTAAAACCAAGGGTTAGGATTAAGAGTGATATAGGGTATGGATCTTCTAATCTTTTCACAAAAAGCGCTACACCAGCAGGACGACAGATGTCGTGCATACACATCCGCATAAAACGAAATAGACATGCACTTCGACACACTTCCCACTCGAGTAGAACCAGCTATTAGAGACTAGGAAAGGATAGATTATTGTTAAATAAAATGAAACAAATAGATTAAGTCCAAATAAGGTACTTTGTTGCTAGATACTTTCCCGACCATATCCATGATGAAGACACAAATCGAAGACTTGCTCATGCTTTCATACGAAACAATCAACGCTTTAGAAGACATAAACTTGACTCGACAAACATCTTGATCAAAGATCAATGAAAACGTCCCTTAGTTAGCGTTCCCATAACGGTCAACTCCCAATCATCCCAGCTATACATACTTTTACAAAATCAAGTGGCGATATCTTACCACTTTATACAAAACCCTACATCGTTGATTTATAACACGTATCAACGAATAATCAATCCTTCTTATAATGCATCGGTTTAAGCTTAAACATACCGATTATCTAATCCTCAAACTTTCTCCCTTCTCTTTTTTGTTGTGATTTTCTGATTTTTTCGAATTTTTTTTAACTAAGAACTGAATATAAAAATAATGTGTAGAATTTTATCATCCCATGACTATGATAAATCAGGAGTCTATTTCCACTCATAATAATGAAGTAGTAAAAATACACGAGCGAACTACTACTTTTACATTCCCGTTGCATTGTGCAACTTCCCAACCTAACCAAAGATAGAAAATCACCATTGCATTGTGCAATTTCCTGACCTTTCCAAAGATAGATATTACTCTTGTAATGAGCAATTACCTGACCTTTCCATTTTTAAAAATGACACATCACACAGGAAATACATACTTTTACACAAAAGAAACTAGCAACGATTAATGACTTAATCTAATATGGTAGGATAAGGTGTAAGGGTGTAATGAAACAGTTAGGGTTTAATCCTAAAGAATTGGCTCTACGGGTTTTTCTAGGGGTATCTTACTCTTAAAATGAGAGTAAACAAAGGGTTTATATGGGGGTTAACTAACCAGTGTAGTTAGTTGATGAAACATGTATAGGCTTTTTTGTGTTATCCTAGAAATTCACCAGTTTAGAAAAGTTACTCCAACTATTAAAATAGTACTTATTATTGAGGTCTCGAATAGATATATCAAGCCAAGTTCTAAAAGTTTACTATAGGCACCGGCATACTCATATTTTTTGTGGAATTTAGGTAAATATTTGGAAATAGATAAGGCTAAATTCTCACAATATCTATCAAGGTTTATGTGTGCAATATCGTGCGGATAATAATTTCACAAAAAGCATGCTAAAAATTTAAAATTTAGGCATAAATTAAGCATGTTAAGCATATTTATGTGAAAATAAGGACAAGTAAGCATTCTAATTCTCCTCCCCCCACTTGAGATATACAACGCCCTCGTTGTATAAATATGAAATTAAATACAGGAAATATAAAGAATTAGAACAGGAAACTCCCCTGAGATTTGCTTGGTATGATCCTCCATGTTGCGTTTATGAGCCAAATTGTGTGTGCAAGAGCGTCTGAATCCTAGCACGAACAGCATGCACACAGTAATTCTAGAAAATAAGTATTCCACTAATCACGTTACATTGCTCAATAAGGTCTTGTATCAATCATTAAGAAAACAATGCAATTTTATCTCGGTTGTATCTGCTTGGTTAGAAAATAAAATCCTAGAAAGTGTACAGGAAATCGATACGCCGTATGGTATGGAGCAGATATACCGTATCAAACCCTGTGTTAAAAATCCTAAGTACGAGTCAGATTAAGTAATATGTTGTATTTGTTTAACGAATACGCCGTATAGAGAATCTGACAGAAAAAATTATAAATGCAAAGAAAATTAAAGACTGGATAACGTCCAGACAATCGATACGCCGTATGGGGTGGTACGGATATTTCGTATCGATGTCTGGGAAGACAAACTCGATAAAAAATAAAAAACAGCCGGGTTGTCTCCCGGTAAGCACTTTTCTTTCAACTAGTCTTTAAGTTAGACTTTTTTCTTCAGCTTCTTTACACTTTTCGTCACTCTACCTCTCATGCTTTCACTTTCGATTAGGACTTTTATGCTTGAGTTCGTAATACATCAATAGGTTAGGATGCTAAACTTACTACTAGGCTTGATTCTATCATGCACAAACAAATCAAAACCATCATGTCATAATATATATACATTAAAAGGTAACATGTTTTAAGTTTAGATACATCACGACATGAATAAATAAATGTACAAAAGATAGAAACAAAAAGTAGGAAGGGAAAGAAATCAGGGGTCTGGCTGCTGTGGGGCTGCGGTGCTCGGCTCTTCGGTCCTACGCCTAACTCTACGCCTTTGATACTCTCTTGGGGACTCGGAATATCTCGTGTATGCAACCCTACTCCTGTCCATCATTATTAAAAGGCTGGTAACTGTCCATATGGTGAATCGAGAGAAATCATGGGCCATACTATATAATACCTCTCTCTGCTTTCCCAGTGCCTCTCTCATGCCATGCACTGCCTCTTCCAGTCTGGCCATCCTCTATGCCAAAGTCCTAACTGGTCTAGCTTCAGGTGGTGGCTGGGATGCCTATACGGGTGTTGGAACAGTGTGAGCACCCTCATCATCAACCGGGCCACCAGCTACAACATCAGGCTGCCTCTCTAGTCCCGGGGCTACCCAATCCCAAGTTTTGTCAAGCTCCTCGCAAATTTGTAGCCTAACTAACTTGGCCATATCAATAACAGGGACATGTCAGACTATACTCGTCATCCCCTAAAGTCTCTACTTAGTAAGCTGCCCAAAATGATGAGCCAGTCGAGCAATGAACTGGTCTCCAGATATCATAGCCCCCTGCTTCCTCTCTGAAGCAAACCTCCTCAAATAACAAGCCAATAGACAGGGGATGTTTACTTAATCAACATCCATGCCTTGGAGGTAAAACAAATCAGTCACAGTCACCTTCTCAGGTGCTTGACTCCTCCCAACAATGTTGCATGTGATCAACCTATGGCACAACCTAAGCATCAGATCTCTAATTGTAGTGTAAGACGGGGGTGCACCAAGGAAATCCCCTTCAGACGAGATCCCTCTCCAATAAGCACTCAGATCCCCATTGTCATAGATCTGCCTTGCACTCTCAACCCAGTACGTACCGAATCTAACAAACTCCATCTCCTCCGCCGTATGTAATCCCAAAGCCAGAATAAACTCTCATCAACTCATGCGGTGCTTATCCCCACCCAACTAGAACTGTAATGCTCTAACTATGTCGAGACCAAGAACTTCCTCACCAAATCGGAAGGTACTAAAGAACTCTAGAATGAGCTTGTGCACCAATGACCCTCTAACCTCAAACAGCCACCTCTAAGCATGGATAGTGAATACACTTTGACCCTGAGCGTCCCTATGCTCCATAAGCATTCAATCCCTCACCCATCTCATCTGTCAATCCTCCAAAATCCAAAACATGTACCCGATGTACCCCTCTACCGTAAATCTTCCCTAATCTCTCCTCAAAATATGTAATATCCACATCTAAATACTCTAAACCCTCGAACCTAAGGTACTGATGTCTTTGATCTCTTCGTGGAAGAGCCATATCTGCAAATTTAAACAAAATCAGTACTATGAATATGAAAATCTATCTTTCTGTTTTGAGGGTGAATACGGCGTATTGGTAAAGTCAATACGCCATATAGGGGTTTAGGTCAACACTCCGTATCCATGGGGAGTCCAATACAGAGTATTGGGGGATTTATGGTCAATACGCCATATAAAGATGACGTAATACGACGTATATGGAATACGGAGTATCGACCCAATACGGGCAATAGGATACGGCGTATTGGGGAATCAATACTCTGTATAAGGTGTTAGAAGGTAAAATTTTCAAGAGATCAATATGCCGTATCTAAGTAGATGGATATGTCATATTGGCTTTGAGATTTGGGTAAAAATTACTCGATATGTCGTATCCGTTTTACTGGATACGTAGTATCGATACTGCAGTTGAAAACGAAAATGGGTTTCCCATCCGTTTGACCCTCAAAATCAAAACACCCAAAATTTTAAGACTAACTGATGGGGATAAGGGATAACAAGGCCACTTCGGCAAGTTCCAAGCCCTAAATCTATAACTAAACCCTGAACCTTAATCGATTATAACTAAAAAAAGGAAAAAGAATAGGTGGATTTAGGAACACATTACCGTGTGATTAGGATTCGAGATAGATGAAAATACCAAGCAATGGATTGATTTCCAAATATTATCGCTGTTATTTGTTTGATTGAGAGTGAAAAGTGAGCGTGAAAAAAAACTTATCCGGCGTATTAGCTTAGTTTTTATACCCATACACGATACGCCATATAGGGGTTTATCCAATACGGCGTATTGGACAAAAATTGTTGACCTAGTCAATTTCATTTAAAAATAGTTGATACGGCATATAGGCGTTACCTGATACGCCGTATTTATTCTTGGAGACCGGTTCTTCCTAATTATAACAAAAGAAAAGAAAAATGTACCTTGGCCTCCGCAATTTCCTCGTGTAACCACCATCCTTATAAAAACAGCTTAGGGTCGAAGGGAATGCCAAATGGTATATATAGATTTTTAATCATGAAAATCAATGGCTTCCCTTCGTGAAAACTTATTCGACTAATTAAATTGATGATTAGAATAAAATTATTTTTCTTTAATGGTTTGCATTCATTGTCGTGATTAGTCTCTAAGTTTTTATTAAACTCAATGGGAATGATTTCCTTGTTCACACAAGTAATACTTTCCGTTGGTTTAATATAAATGTTTTCCAAACACGATTCAACATTGATTTCAACATATTTATCTCCCGGTTCTGATTTTAAATCATTAACAGGAATTATTTTATAAGAAAACGAATCCTTGTTGTAATTAACAGTGTAATCCTCATCCTTGGAATCAGAAAATGATATGCTAAAATCAATGTCAGCTTTAATTGCATTGTAAATACTTACAGTTGGTTCGGAAGAAACATTCTGATATGACGTTGATGCATCATTATAGACGATAGATGGGAAATATGTTTCCAAATCTTTGAAGGAATCAATTTCATCACAATATACCTTACCGTACGTTGCAGTTTCCCAATTAAACGTCTTTTCATGCCTTCTAGCCTTTTTAGCTTCAAGCTTAATGTATTCTTCCATGGTCAAATCGGATCCATCCATTTTAACCTAATCTATAGAATACAAACAAAAAAAACACAAACACAAAAACAAAATACAGGAATAGAAACTAATCTAAATTACGCTAATCCTAAACTAGAAATACTAATAAACAAGAATTAAAATTTCACTCCTCGATAGCGGCGCCAAAAACTTGATGTGTCGTATGTAGGGTGTTATTTTATGTTTCAAGTTTTACTATTTATATTTTGTCAACTTTACCTAAAACAACACTTTAACGGGCAGTGTACCCGATCAATCGTAGTTTTGTTGGTAAGTAGGGTATCGATCACTAAGAGCGAGAACTAATTCTTACGTCTATCAGTATTTTAGTTATCTATATTAGTCCTAAGTTATTCTATTCTAAAGTCAAACCTATGCTAAACCTAAGTTAATCCTAATTCTAATTGGTAAAAGGGGGTTTTTAGTCTGAGAGATTGACACGGGTTTGTTGGTGACTTAAACCTATTAAAGTTACTCAAAACACAAAATAACAAATAAATAGAAGATCAAGGAGCGGTGCAAGCCTATGATAGGGAAACTGTATTAACCATGATTAATCCGGTAAAACACTAGTTTGTTTATTAGTGCAATGACTGTCTTATTGTTGTCTGATATATCATTCCTAGATTTAGGCGGTACTTCTTCCTAAAACCTAGACATGCTAATTATGTCATAATTAGGTACATCCACATAAAGTGTTCGCAGTTGGTTATAATCTATCTAGGAGAAAGACAATGGTGATTATCAAGCCCTAGCTCATTGAGACGCTACCACTTATGTTTGAACGTTGCATGTGTGCTCGATAGTCTATTGCCGATAGTGAATCCAAGCAGGGAACTAGGGTGCATTTGTAAATCCTAAACCACTAATTTAGTCCTACCACCCTTTATGTCCAGGGAAGCACTAGAAACATTAATTTGTAGTCCTATTATCTAAATCACACATGAACTATATGTAGTTCTATCCCGAACTCTAACATACTTAGTTCATGTAGCTGGATCCAGTTGAATGATAGATTAAACACACAATCAAACATAAACGCATATTAAATTGATAAACATAAGCCAACACATAAGCGAATAAGAGGCAATCGGTATAAATACAACCAAGCGTTAAACTTTCATAAACATGGCTAATACTTATCGGTTTTAGCTGATAACCATTGTAATTGATACATATACAAATGTCATAGATGAACGATTAAGGTAAACTAACCAAGTTAATGAATGATACCAACAGCCGAACCGTATTTAGAGTATAAGAGAATTACACGGTGTTTCTTTTGTGAATTGAGAGCTTCGCTTGACCTTTCTGCTCTTCTTGCCTTCTGAGATTAGGGTTTCGTCAATATGGTTAAGCACACCTAAAAATCGTGTTTTAGGGTTTGTATTTATAGCTGTTGGAATTAAGTCGATACGCCGTATCCGTTGAGGTCGATACGGCGTATTGGAGTTTCCTTGGATTAGGGACCACGTTCTTCATCTTCCATAATGTTCTTTTATGTATATCTTCTTGAATACGGCGTATGGTACATTCTGGATACGGCGTATAGATAATTGTGTCTTCGTGGTTTCTTGTGAAGTTTAGGCGCAGATACATCGTATCTTCTTGATAGATACGGCGTATTGAATGTTAAAACAGTAGACTTCTTGATTTCAAGCTCTAAAATGCGCGCCTTTTAGCTAATCTTCACCAATTCCTCCATAATTATTGCAAATAACTAATATAACAGATTAAGTACCAATTCATGCAATAATTATATCAAATGGGTTGTTTTCATGGGATAAATGATGCTATAAAAGTAACCTTATTTGATGTCATCAGCGGTACTTTCCAAAACCGAATTTTATAGTGATGATTTATCGTCAATAGATGAATTAGACTTAGATAGTGAATATAATCGATTATGCAAATTAGGTCGAAAAGTTATGTCTGAAAATAAATGACTAAAACTAATTAAAAATCAACTAAAAATGAGGTACTCCAACTAAAAGAAAAAGTGTCTTGATTAGAGAAAAACAAAGTAGTTAATCTTGGATGTAAAACATGTCAAAGCATTAAAAATGATAACGAAAAACTTAAGGAGGAGATAGCTAAACTTGATCAATTTAATAAAAGCACTCACTCACTTAAGAAAATGCTAAGTTTTCAAAAACCATCCGGAGACGAATCGCGTCTAGGATTTAATTCGGCCGAAGCATCAACAAGTGGAACTAAACAAATAAACTTTTTAAAATCATAAGAACTTGAACCCAAGGATATTGAAGAAAAATGAATCGAATTAAATTCAAGTCTGAAACCCAAATATATAATTGTAAACAACATTAAAGTTCCTGTTACATGTGATGATGAAGTAAAAAGCTTTTATAAACCATCTTTAAAACCTGAAGTAAGGTCAAAGACTCCACCATCAAAAAGGAATAATAATTCTCATCCTTGGTCTAAAACACCACAACCTAGGAGAGATCGAAATAGACAAAACTACTCTAATACATATCCCCTAATGTGGAATAACTCTCAACAATTAAACTATGCTCCATGGGGAAGTTATCCACCTTTTATACATGCAAACCAAGTGCAACATATGCAAAGGATGTTCGGTACTAACAATTTCGGACCCATGAGATATTGGGGACCAAATGTTTGAATTATTATATTATTTAAATAGATATGCTTGGGAATTAATTTGGAGCCCGACGAGTGGATTAAAGATAGTGGATGCTCAAAACACATGATGGGTAACCGAAAGCTATTCTCTACACACAAATCATATAACGGAGGTAACATCATCTTCGGAAGTAATTTACGTGGTAACATCATAGGCAAATGTACGATTTCTCATGACTCCCTAATTATTGAAAATGTTGAGCACGTAGATAATTTAAAATTTAACTTGCTAAGTGTTTGTCAAATATGTGACAATAAGTGCAAAGTAATATTCACCAAACATGATAGCAAAATAATTGAAGACGAAAAAGGCATAGGTAAAGAAATTAGAAAAAGAGGCTTATATGTGATGAAACTAGGAAATAAACCGAAAGATAAAATATACCTTGCAACCTTGGATGAAAATTCAACCTTATGGCATAGGAGATTAGGTCACGCCAATATGCAATCAATTCAATCTCTAGTATCTAAGGAATTAGTTAGAAATCTACCTAAGCTTAAATTCGACCGACATTTTTGTGACGCTTACAAAATTAAAAAGCAAGCTCATGCTAGTCGCAAAGCCAAAAATATAGTCTCTACGACTAGATGCTTAGAACTATTACACATGGACTTATTCAGTCCCTCCGCCATACGGAGCTATGGAGGAAATTGTTATACCTTAGTAATTGTAGATGACTATTCTCGATATACTTGGACTAGATTTCTAGGAAATAAAACCGAAGCTTTCAAAAAATTTAAAGTATTTATTAAAATGATTCCAAACAAATTAGGATGTTCCATAGTGTTAATTTGTAACCCTTGCCCTTTTTCTGAGATTTGAATGTTCTAATTTAGTCCTTTGACTTTTTGACTTTTGTCAGTTTCGTTAGAACAAATACTGTGTTGACGATGGTGAATCAATGTGATTGTGGTTATATTATGTTTATGTTGCTTGTGATAATCCTTTTTAGAGGATTTTATCTATGTTGATTATGTTCTGGGAGGTTTGTCTCGTGAATAGCTTAAAATGCCGAAAAATAAGTCCCGACGCGTCCGTTAATGTTCAAAATGAATTTGGGAAGTTTAATTTGGAAATATGTCACGTAAATAATCTAGATTCTTGGAAAAGTATTTTTCAGTCCATTAAAAATACTAGGAAACTTCGGGTAACATTTTAAATTAGCGAAACTTGAGTCTTAAGCGAACCCGACACAAAACGCAAACATCCCGAGCCCTTGGCTCCCCCACCCGCGGTCGAAACACAAAGGGGACAAGTGGGTCATGTTTGTTTTGTCTTTGGTCCCCTCCTTTTGTACCTACATGCTTAAACATTAAGCAAATACACACATACATGCATATTTCATGTTTCATATCAAAAACATTTTTCTTGTTTTTCTCTTGTTGCTTGCGTCCGATTTACACACACATATAAACACTTAAATTTTTTACAACTTGACCAAGAACATGAAGATATAGAATTTTTGGGTTGGTTCTAATATTCGTGTTATCATTTAAACAACGTTTGGGTTGTCGGTTCGTGTTTTAACTTGCTTTCAAAACCCTCTTTGTAAGTCTTCTAAATCTTTATTTAACTTGTACTTTTGGATGTCTAATGATGCATAGAAGCTATTTGTACGGTGCGTTTGTTAAATATGAACACATAAATTTTACGGAAAACCCATTAAGGGTGCGTATATGGTTCGAAAAAATAAAAAGAGCATAAGGGTTTATCATTTTTAGTTCGTAGTTGTGATGGTTGAAAAACATGTATTTGCTATTTAGCTTATTTTGGATAATGGCTTATTTGGCTTATTTATAAGCACTATAGAACTTATTTTGGGCTTATGTTGGTTCGAAAACCACAAGGACAAGGAAACATGCATTTTTGGTTATTTACCTCTTATGTAGTATTTTTGTGGTATATTTTGATAGCTTATGGTGATAACCGAATGTACTATGTAGCTTATTAGCTTATTTAAAAGCTTGATATATTTGTTTGGGGCTTATAAAGCTCACGGCCCAATAAGCCTAATAAGTCGTGGCTTATTGTAGGCTTATTGTCGTTCGGCTTATTTTGATAACCATTGTTTTGGGGCTTATTTTTACTAATGGGCTTGTATTGGGCCTAAAACGTATTTTATACTTATGGATAACTTAATGGACTCATATTGGGCCTTAAGGCCCAATAAACGTTAACAAGTCGTTTTACGCTTTTTAATGAACTTTTGGAAAGCGAAACATACTTGTGTAATGATATTGAAAGTCGTTTGGGAAATATGCTTTGTTAAATTTGCATTAAATAGATTTTTGGCGGAAAGTGGTGATTTGTGAAAAGTGTTTGAAATTAAGGTTTAAAAACCTTAGAAAACGTTGTGTAAACGAACGGGTCATGTCAAAATTTCTTAAAAATCTTATACTTAGATTTTTACTCAAAAAATTACTTTTACGACAAAATAATAATATATTATTATTTTAATAAGTCGACTAAAAGACAAAAAATATATTTTATAAATATAAAATATAAAAATTCTCTAAGTCGTTTTGTATAAATAAACGTTTAATTTCCTATAAGTTATACAACTAATTAAGGTAACTGAGGTTACCGAATGGATTTACCGAAGTATATTTTGAATATCTATTATCTAGCCTTCTTATATTACTTATCTATTTTACTTAATTAGTATAAATATATTATACTAAGGTATAAATCGGAGTATGTTATCTTTGAAACTAAGTCGTCAACCATCACACCACTGATAACATTTAAGGGTGATCGTACAACGCACTTTTGACCTCTATGCATCAAACCTGAAAGCATCTTTTGAAACGTATATCTAAATTGAACTAGGTCGTGTACGGACGTCGTTGCATTTGCTTGTTTGATCTTGATCTTGCTTGTCACCTTTGCTTAAGGTGAGTTCTCGTAGTCCCACTTTTTAACTCTTTTTCGTTGGGGGAAAATGATACTCAAATCTATTTTGAACTATTTTCTTACTATGCAAAACTTGATTGATTTTTAGGACAATGCTATGTGCCTATGACTGCTATGTGAATGACATGAAATTTGGAAGAATATATTGTGTGAAACCTTAGATAGCATGGATATGCTATGTGTTGTGTGAATCTTAGATAGCATGGATATGCTATGTGCTGTGTGAAACTTTATAGCATGGACTTGCTATGGTTTGTGATGGTATGTGATCTTCCGCCCTATGTATAGCTCCAGTTGGTAGCCTTTAGGTGCAAGTGTCGTGAGAGTTGAGAACCTTGCGTGGTGTGGAAAACTAAAAGAGGGGTTGAATAGTTTATCGCTTTTTAATGTGACGTTTAGTTTGATTATAAAAAACTTAGATTAGCCTTTATGTGAATTCACAATGTGCACAATATGAACACTTTAACTAATCAAATAAGTAATGACACGATATGAAATAAGTATGCAAGATAAGAGATAAGAGATGGAAAGATCAAACAACAACACTAGGATTTATAGTGGTTCGGTAACGAAGCACCTCTTCGCCCTACTCCACTCCTCGAGCACCAAACTCGAGAGTTTTCTTCACTATGTCAACAAGCTCCCTTTAGGCGAAGAAAACCGTACACAACTTAGCTTACACCAATTTTCGATACTAAGCGCGTATAATGATGAGCATTCTAAATATCCTAGGTAGAACTAATCTATCACAACTAATCACACTACTTTACGATGATTAACTACTTTGCTTCACCACACTACTTTCTCTTCACTTCACAACTTCACTTTACACCACGACTTCACTTCGCTTCACAACTCCTTCATAATCTTTCTATATTTTTCTTCACAACTTCACTTCAACTAAACATTATCTTGATCACACCAATCTAACACTACTTATTAAGATCACCCCGATCTAACTATACTTATAATGATTACCACAATCTACTTAATATACACAACTACGATACACACATTCACAATGCATATACAAATAATTTACAAGGATATATACACATGCAAACAAAAGTTGCAAAGACATCACACTAAGCTATAATTATTCTTCAATGATGAGGTAGAAGTTATTCTTCTCTTCCACTTGAGAAGATCATATGCTTGATCACTGAAAACTAAGCTTTATGATTAAATGATCAAGAGGATTTGTTAGGAGATGTACTAAACTGATGTAGAACAGATTAAATGATCAAAGGAATGAAAGGAGAGTATAAACTGATTTAGAACAGAAAGAAAGTGTGTGCAAAAGGTCAGAAAATCAGTGGGGAATAGTCTAGTATTTATAGGCAAACTGGAGGGACATTTTGTCTGGCCGGTCCCCTTAATTAGGGTGCCGGTCCCTTTAAAATTAAGGAGACCGCTCGTGTATTTAAGGGGGCCAGCCAACCCAGGACGCTTCTTTTTTTGTCTTTTTCAGGGGAGGTGTTTTCTGGAACATTTCTAGCCGTTTTTAGGTAGAAAATTTGAATTCAAAATATTTATTATGAATAAAACATTTCTTTTAAATCTAAAAATATTTTGTAAAAGTTATAAAAATGTTTGTGATATTTTTATAAAAAATGTGAGGTTGAATAAAAATTCCTTTGATCTTAAAATGCATTAAATTTATTTATTCACACATTTAAGTGATTAAATTTTCAAAATGAAAATTTACTACTAATTACTTGTTTATGAATAATTTTTCATTAATCGTTTTTACATTTTGTGATTATCAAAACGTAGAGAGGTCAACAAATATTAATAACGTTTTTAGGCATTATTTCTATCAATAATCTCCCCCTTTTTGATGATTACAAAACCTAAACTCATTAAATGTAAAATTATTTTTAAACAAATATTTAGTGAGTTTTATTTCCATTTCTCCCCCTTTTGTAGAATCAAAAAGGCTTCGTCGATGATTGTGTGTAGAATCGACAGAATAAATGCTCCCCCTTGATGTGTGCTCCCCCTCGTTTGAGGGCACCAAGGAATCGAGCTATGATAACTTTGCTACAAAAACAAGTTAAAAAAACAACACCAATGTTTCTAACATATAGCAAAGAAAGGAAAAACGCAAGATATCAACAAAAAAAATTACACTTTAAAGCATAATACCAAAGATCATTCATTAAACATAAAAATTATGTATAAAACACAATCATGCATACATCAAATAATATGCTTAAAGCATATTAAGACAACATACATAAAATTTAAACTACAAAGGTCCTAAAATTCCTAGATTACCATAGGAAACCATTGGACTTTCTTGCAAAATGATAGGGTTGGTCATTTATTTGAAAGCGAGAAAAAGTCGGCATGTATTATGCTTAGTTGGTTGTTGGTGGAGAGTTTGGAGCGGAGGTGGTTGTTGGAGGATAGTCACGTTGGATTTAAGGTGGTGGTTGTGGTCGAGTAAGAAGAAATTCAATCCAATTGATATCTTCACTCAAGGTTAGGAATTGTTTTTGGGTAAATATGCAACAAGGACAATAACCAACATGTTGTTCAACTTGATCCAAGTTGAGGATGTGAGGTAAGTTTGGAGAATAAGGTGATGAGGGTATGTTATGTTGTGAGAGATGCATGGCTATAAGGTTTGATAGGTCTTGAAGTTGATTAATGACATTCATAAGCATTTCTCTACTTGGAGATGGAGGAAGTAGAGGTTGAGTGTGGTTGTCACCTTGAGGTGAGGGTGGTATTTGAGCAGGAAGCACACTAGCAACATGTGGATTGATAAGTAAGTGAGGAAATGGGGGTGTGAGTTGAGATTGATTGATGTTTTGTGGTGAAATAGAAGCTTGTCCAACATTAGTGTCACAAGAATCACTAAGTGGAAGTGAGTGAGATTGTAGTGAAACATGGTTTGAATGAGTAGTAGGAGTGTTTGCTTGTGATGGTTCATTGATAGGAGATTGTGGTTTGGGCATTGGTGTTGGTAAGTTAACATCAACCTCATTTGAAGAGTTACAATGGTTCAACTTCTTTCTCCATATGGGTCTTACAAACATTTTGGCAACCCTTGAAGGTTTAGGTAAAGGTTTATGAGGGGAAGACATTTGAGAGGACAAGTTTAATGTGGTGATTATGTTAAGGATGAGGGTTTATTTATACTAGGAAGATGATGTGATTATAGATGGATGGAAAAATACAAGGAATGTTGGTGAGTATTGGGAAATTATAGCTGGGTCTAGGTGAAAGAGGGTCAAAAAGCAGAAAGAAACAATAAAATTCATGCTTTAGGTGGCCGATCCCCTTAAATACATGGTCCGCCCCTTTATCATTAAGGGGACCGCCCCTTTGAATTAAGGGGGCCGCCACCTGGAAGTGTCCAAAAAGTCTAGGTTTTTGTTTTCATTCAGAAAATGGTAAAAAGGTGGACTGTTTTGTGGCCATTTTGCAGCAAGTCCTAGTTTCTATGGCAACTAATACTACAATATTTAACAACTAAGAAAATAGGCAAACAAAGTCTTAATTTTGTTTTAAACATGATTAAGACTACGGGCATTTAGCAAGTAAGAACATGTAGACAAGTATGCAGGAAGGTAAAATAAAAGTCTTCAATAGAAGCCATATTAAACAAATAGTTTTAATACTCCTAATAGTTGTAATGCTCTTAAGATTTCTTAAACAAGAGAAGTATGTTGTAAGCACATTTAAATGAGACTTGTGTTTGTATTTATAACCCTAGTGTGTGCCTATATGTAACAAATGTGGAGTGATGATTATTTTGACTCTAAGAGAAGAAAACCTAAGAAATAATCCAAGTTCTCCTTGATTTACTTTTGCTCAATCGAAAGTGTCAAAAAATATATATTAGATTATATATTTTGACAACAAGTGTGAGTTCATTATGTATGATTAAAAATGTTTTTAGCATATATCAACAATGTATGAAAATAGATTTTTCATGTAATCCTAGTTGTGAGAATGATTTTGGAAAAATAGATTGGGACTTTCGTATACATATATTAAGTAGAGAATTTCAAATCTTGACGAAACCAAAGTTGCGTAATTTTGTATAAAGATTATTTTTGAAAAGTTCCCAATCTCTGATTTTGTGCAAAAATGAATCCTAGACTCAGATTTAAAAAAAAAACTTTACCTACTGTCCGATGGCCGGTCCCCTTAAATACATGGTCGACCCCTTTAATTTTAAGGGGACCGCCCGTTAAGAATTAAGGGAGGCACCTATCTGACGAATAACTTTTCCTAATTTTTTGATTTTGGCATTTTAATTTTGATTGTAGTTCATTGTTCTTGCTTACTTTTAAGTACCTTATCAATCATTTATAGTAATGAGACTACTTAACAAGTGTTTAATCAATTTGTTCCATCATTCCTAGACCTAGACGTAAGTAATTACCACTTCAAGTCCAATGTGACTACCCTCCAACAACCACCTCCACTCCAAACTCTCTACCAACAACCAACTAAGCATGTTACATGCCCACCGTCTCGCTTTTAAATAAATGTCCAACCCTCTTGTTTTGCAAGCAAGTCCAATGGTTTCCTATGGCAATCTAGACAAATTAGGACCTTTATAGTTTAAATTTTATGTATGTTGTATTAATATGCTTCAAGCATATTATTTAAACTTGATGTATGCATGATTGTGTTTTATACACAATTTTTATATTCAGTGAATGATCTTTAGTATTATGCTTTTAAGTATGCAATTTTTCTTACATTGTTAGTTGATTGAACTCTAGTATTTTTCTTTTATTTTCTATATATTTGAAACATTGGTGTTGTTCCTCTAACTTGTTTTTGTAGCAAAGTTACCATAGCTCGATTCTTTGGTGCCCTCGAACGAGGGGGGCACATCAAGGGGGAACGTTTATACTGTCGACTCTACGCGTAATCATCAACGAAGCCTTTTTAATTCTACAAAAGGGGGAGAAATGGAAATAAAACTCACTAAACACTTGTTTAAAAATAATTTTACATTTAATGAGTTTAGATTTTGTAATCATCAAAAAGGGGGAGATTGTTGATAGAAATAATGCCTAAAAACGTTATTAATATTTTTCGATCCCACTACGTTTTGATAATCACAAAATGTAAAAATGCTCAATGTAAAATTAAAATGTAAACAAGTAATTAACAGTAAATTTTCATTTTCAAAATTAAATCACTTAAAGGTATGAATAAATAAATGTTTCATGCATTTTATGATCAAATGAATTTTTATGCAACATCACATTTTTTATAAAATGTTACAAATATTTATATAACTTTTACAAAACATTTTCTACATTTAAAAGAAATGTTTTATTCAAAATAAATATTTTGAATTCAAATCTTCTACTTAAAAACAGCTAGAAATATTCCAGAAAACACCTCCCCTAGAAAAGGCAAAAAAAGGAGCGTCCCAGTCTGGGCGGTCCCCTTATTTATAAGGACGGTCCCCTTAATTATAAGGGGGCCGACACATGAATTAAGGGGGCTGGCCTTACAAAAACGCTCCTCAGTTTGCCCATAAATACTGGACTGTTCCCCACTGATTTTCTCACCTTTTGCACTCATTCTTTTCTGTCTAAAATCAGTCCACACATTTCCCACAATCTTTTGATCATTTAATCATAAAGCTTTTGTTTCCAAGTGATCCAAGCTTAGATCTTCATGTGCAAGAGAAGAATACTTCCTACCATCAAGTAAATAAGTATTATAGATAAGTGTGTATCCTTGCAACCTTGTTGCAATTGTATTATATCTTGTAAATCATTTGTGTATATTGTGAAGGTGTGTATCATAGTTGTGTATAATAGGTAGATTGTGGTGATCATTGTAAGTATAGTTAGATCGGGTTGATCTTTGTAAGTAGTGTTAGATTGGTGTGATCAAGGTAGTGTCTAGTTGAATTAAAGTTGTGAAGTGAAGTATATAAAGGTTAAAGTGAAGTATAGAAGGTGTGAAGGGTAAGAGAAGTTGTGAAATAAGTATAGTTGTGAAGTGAAGTGAAGTTGTGAAGTGAACAAAAGTTTGTGAAGTGTATAAAAAGTTTGTGTGTGAAGCAAATTGTGAAATATTATGGAGTGTGGTTAGTTATGATTAGATTGTTTCTAGCAAGGTTAGAACTTGACATTTGGCTTAGTGTCGGATAGTTGTGTATGGTTTTCTCTGCCTAAAGGGAGCCTTGATGACATGTAAAAAAAAAACTCTCTAGTTAGGTGCTCAGGGAGTGAGTAGGTCGAAATTGCTTCGTAAGCAAACCACAATAAATCCTTGTGTTTTTGGTTTGATATTTCTATCTCTTATCTCTTTCCTTCATATTTATTTCATACTCTTTTCATTACTTATTTGTTTAGTTAAATTGCTCATATTGTGCGCATGTGAATTCACATACAGAATTGAAACTAAGTTTTTATAATCATAACTATATCACTAATTAACTACATCGCGGCGACACATCACTATAAAAACTACTTATCAACCACTACCCCCCTCTCAAACGTTTTCACAAAATGACACACCTACAAAGATTCAAGACAAGTGACTATAATGTGCTTGAATAGAAGAAGACATGAAAGCTAGTCTTGCAACTCCTTGGAGGCTAGTCCCCATCTACTTCTTTATCTTCAAATCCCCTTTCAGTCAAAGAACAAAGCGCGTAGAGTTGAATGAAACGTTCATTAGAGAAAAGGAAGAAGTAATTTGATGATGAGGACGTGTTACCTTAAAATATAGTTCAACATATACGGAATTACAATTAGTTTTACTAAGAAGGCAAGGCACCCAACGACTAAGTTTATGACATAATTTATAAGTTAGGAGTGACTTGGCATATAAATTTCCGACATCCAAGACTGGTAAGCGTACCCCTCCTTATTATTCCCATAGGAGGTTGAGGTAAGGTTCATTATAACATTTCACCAAAGAGGTGTGTGTGTTATTTCTCTCTCTAAAACACACGCGTCTTCCCTTTCTCTCTCTATAATCTAACATGGCTTTCTTTCTATTTAATCCTTACCGACCTCCGGATCGCTCCTAGTTTAGTGAATAGTATATGTTAACAATTGGCATCAGAGGCCAGGAGCGTTTTGTGTTTGTGTTTGGCTTATTTATGGTGTATTCTTGGGTAAATAAGCTTATTTTGAACTTATTTTAACGCAAAATAGGCTACGGGTGTGTTTGGCTTGGGCTTATTTTCTCAAAAAGCTTAAAACTTTCTCCTTCTACTTTGTTTTAGCTTATTTATAGATATTTATAGTATCTTATTTTAATTCCAAACAACCTATATGAGCTTATTTTGAAGATTTTGGCTGTTTTGTGGCTTCTAAAGGGGTGTTTGGGAAAATTGCTTATTTTTGAAAAAGCTTGGTACTTTTGATGTAAAAAACCTTATAGCTTATTGATATATGTTTTTCGTGGCTTATTTGGGTTAAAACAGTTTATTTTCGAAAAATAATTATGGGCTTATTTTTAAATGTAGCGATTTGATCATGAGGATAGCGGTTTGGCTCTTGATTATAGCGGTTTGTTGCTAGTGGTTTGAAAGGAATAATAGCGGTTTGAGTCACTTTCCTAGCGATTTGATAAGCTGTCTTAGCGATTTAGGCCTTAGTACTCAGCGGTTTGAGTCATCGAGAGCTGTGATTTGATCAAACTTGTCTAAGGGTTTTTCGCGGTTTTTCACAAGGGTGTCAGGGATTTGATTACAGCTCTAGAAGCGGTTTGTTAACACTATCTTTGTAGTGGTTTGAGCTGTACCTCGCGATTTACCTACTGAAGTTAACGGTTTGGATCATACTTGTCCAGCGATTTAAGCAAGTTCCACCAGTGATTTGACAAGTTTAACAAGACAAATTATATCATTTGAATGTCATATCGATCAAATAAAACCCCTATTTTGAAACCTTAATTTCCCAAAATACATCAGGTGGGCATGTGACCGACTTTGGGCATATGACCAAATTTAGGAATTTAATAATCAAAACAAAAACACCAAAGCAAACACAATACTTAATGCTAAAACGATCCTACACAAGATTCATTAAAACAAAAAATGGCTAAGAATTTGGATTTAAAATGACAAGTGATCATGGAGTTGATTTGGTATCCCTTATTTGAGATTGGAGTGGGTATCACAAAGTCGTCTACTTATTTCATCATTGAGACTTCCTTCTACTTTCTACCTCTTTCCTTTAAACCCCTCTATCGATTGATGACTTGTTGAGCACATAAGGAAGATGATTAAGACTTAAATTATCTATGTATACCTGATGTAAGGAGTTACATTGTAGTACTCACGGGTTATATCTGTCACTTTAAGGAGTTATATTGTAGTGCTCAGTGTCACACGCAAATGCATATGCAGATAGTTTCAAGAGGTTGTATTACTTTATATACTTATGATTTTTTGTAAAAGGGAACTAAGAGATTTATCTTGCATCCATTATCAATCAACAACACACACTCAAAGCTAAGTAGCAAATTGAGGGTATTTTACTCACTTCAAGTTGTGTGGTAAATCGGGGTTTACTATCACCATTTGGTCACAAAATTATCCTACAGAAAACGAGGTTGTTATTGTTAACCAAAGAGTATAAAGGTTTGAGATGTGATCAACAATTCTCACGGGTTAATATTGTTCTAATTTAATGACAATGGTAATTCACTAATCTAAGTAAAATTTACAAAGTTCTTTAAACCGACGTCATAACTTTTTCAAGATTTGTGCTTATGACAAGAACTTTTTAAGTAAAGGGTGTGGGAAACGTACACGAAATTAAGCTTCCTAGAGTTCGCTACCATCATGTGGGTGCGCGCGCATCATATACGTGGTGTGCGTTTTTCGGAGTCAATAAAAAAAGGCTATAGACGTATCAACTATTGGATATGGAAGATCCGTGCAACGTGTACTTTTATTCAACTTGTAGGTGGGAATAATAGTATTCTACTTCACATAGTATGGTTAGGGTGGAAGTATTCTGCATACATTGAGAAAGATTGGGTAGCCGATTTCTATGCATGTTCCCCCGTAAATAGGATATACAGCTAGATGTAATGGCATGATACAATATAGAATCAGTTCTATTTGGCGTCATTTGACTTCATCTACAATTTAACTACTTCTATATCTACAGTTCTACTTTCTGTTTCTTCTTCTACGGAAGCTACAACCCAGTTTCAGAATCTGCATTGATATATAGATTTTTGGTGTTTTGGGGAAGCTGATTTAGAAAAACTTCATTAAAAAATAGTCTGATCAAGAAATCTTTACAAGCACATGTTTGCATGGATTGGGGGAAGTTAATCCAACTCATGCATACTACAATGGTTCCTGAACAAGTAAAAACACTGAAGATCCATGCTGGAGTATAAGTTTCAATACCAAAAGAACTCAGAAGATATCTTCAGCATTGGAAGCACTTTGGAATATTTTATTTTGTTGTATTTGTACTTGTTAGGAATATTGTAAGTAATTCTGTATGTCCACATATTGAGGGAAGATTGTAAGCCTTAAAATATGTCGACTTCTATAGAATTACAATAGTTTACTAAAGGCAAGGCACGCAAGGATAAGTTATGACATAATGTATAAGTTAGGAGTACCTTGGCCTATAAATACCCCTCATATACTTCTATAGGAGGGTAAGGATTCATTGTAACATTTCACTAAAGAGTTTGATGTTTTATTTACTCTCTCTAAAACATACACACACATATCTTACCCTTCTATTCTATAATCTAAACAGTAGCATTCTTTCTATTTAATTCCTCTCAACCTCCATAGAATATCTTCGCTCCTAGTTTAGTGTATAATATATGTTAAAAAGATGACACAAGTCAAGGTACTAATGGCTCTATCTGATGATTAACTCGCTGTTGGGAAGAATCATGCTCGTAATGGTGAATAGATTGACATCACCATGAAAAAAGTAAATATTCTTCTTTCTATGGACGAGGACTTTGATTGGCAGACTTATCTGAAATATATAAACACTAACCTCAAGTATGTTGAAGAGCAGAGATTTAACTTGTTATCAAAATATAACAAAACTATTTTTGAATTAAATAAGTGTAGAGATGATCTACTTGCCTTAAAACAAGCAAAGCTTGAGGCTGTCACTTTTGAAATTCAAAACACTGAACTTACAAAGTTAAATCATGCTCTTTAAGATCAACTGAAGGAAGAAAGAAAGGTCAATGAAAAGTGGCTAAATAGCTCAAACAAAGTAAGTCAATGCATCAGTGAGCAAATCCTAAACCAAAAGAAGAAAATTCTTGGTGTTGAATAGCTCACTGAATCATCATCTAAAAATGATGTTAAAGAAAACCCTTTCATACTTGCCTCCCTGGATTATGACCATGAAATAGTCCTACAATCCAAAGACTGTGTTAAGAGACACAACCCTGACAGTAAACTTCCTAAATTTAATACTAGAAGAATTCTAGTCCCTGAAAGTCAAGATGTAAATGAGTGTTTAAAACTCACTGAGGCATCCACTAATCCCGAGTCTTCTAAAGAGTCGGGATCAGAACCCCAAACTCCTCTACCTCTACTGAAGAATCTTCAGGGAGCTTCTCCAAGCTCTGAGGTAATGATATTGACTTACCAAAATTACTCTCCAAGGGAGAGAACTAGTTTGGTATCATGAAACACAGAAAGTCTGAAACGTAAGAATCTTTAAATAAGAGTGTTTCAAGACTTGTCACTGTTTATGATACTGAACCAGTCACTTCTTTAGTTCCTATTGAAGTCAAAATTATTGATCAAGAATCTAAAATTGATGAATTGATCAAACTAGTTCAAATGTTAATGGATGAAAAGGTTAACTCTTCTTAGAAGATTCAGGAATCCAAATATGTGAATCCACAGTCTGAATCATCTAAGTCAGTCAATTCATCCAAATTAAGTGAGGAACCTAAACCAAATAGCAAGAACACTGACTCATCTAAACCAGTTAGGCCAAAACCCCTTCAGAAACCTAAGGTAAAATGTGATCTGTGTCAATACACCAATCATTCAACTGATGACTATTATAGAATTCTCTATTGCATGAAGTGCAAAAGTGAGGATCATAGGACCTCAGATCATGATATGTATGTTACATCACTGAAAAGTAGTAAAAACTACAAGGCAAAACCTTATCAGTATGCTTCACCTTCTAAACATATCCTAATAGCTAAGGCAAAGCCTTACTCACCATGCACTCACTATGGCTTTAACGACCATCATCTTAATAATTGTAGAAATTACCTTGAGTGTGAAATATGTGGAAATTATGACCATTTTACCTCAGGATACAATCGTGTCATTCATGTCAGTGGAGGAGTACTAGCTTAGTCCTCTTAGTCTAGTGAGTACTCTATTGGTGTGAGTTACTCTACTTGTGGAAGTTATGTGCATGCAACCACTAACCATAATGATTTTGAGCACTTTAAGAGAGGTGAGAAAGTTCAGGCTACAAAAGCGAGAGAGCCAACTAAGAAGTGGGTTCACAAGAGAAACTAACCAAGTTTATTATTTGTGAAGAGACACATTAGGGAGCCTATTTTGTACATGGATAGTGGATGCTTAAGGTATATGACTGGTGTCAAGAGTTATCTTTACAAATATGTAGAGCAACCAGGTCCTAAGGTAGTGTTTGGTGATAACTCATCTTGTATTACTGAAGGATATGGTTCAACAAACTGTGGTGGTATAGTTTTCTCTAAAGTAGCTTTTGTAAATGGTTTTAAATATAATCTAATTAGCATCAGTTAACTCTTCGATGCTAAATATATTGTTCAGTTTGATGATAAGCAAGGTACAATCTTTAATGCTAACAAAGAAATTGTCTTGATAGCCCCAAGAAGAAATGATGTATATGTTCTTGACATGTCATCACTGACTCCAAATGGAGTCTGCTTCTTTGCCAAAGCCTCAGAAAGTGTAAATTGGCTATGGCACATGTGACAACTCACATCTTAATTTCAAGAACATTAATAAACTTTCTAAACAAAACAAAGTTCTTAGCCTTCCTTCACTTGTTTATTCAAAGGATAAACCATGATCAGCATGTGAAAAAGGAAAGCATAAGAGAGCTTCTTTCAAAACTTAACAAAATTTCTCAATCAAAAAATTCCTGCATCTTCTTCATATGGATCTATTTGGACCAGTCAGTCCAATGTCCATCAATTCCAATGAGAAGATATAGGTACCCAAGCCAATGTGGAAAGTACTCAAGGTACACATGGTTTCACTTTCTCATGATAAAGTGAGACAGCTGAACTGATTATGTCTTATATCAGGGGATGTTAAAAATCAAAATGATGTAAAAGTAAAAAATCATAATTGATAATAGGACTGAGTATAGAAATTCTAAACTTGAGAGATATTGTGATTAAAAAAGGTAATGTTCAGCACAGACTTTCTTCTCCCCTATACACCTGAACAAAATGGTGTAGCTGAAAGGAAGAATAGAACTCTCATTAAGGCTACTAGAACAATGTTGAATGGCTCATTACCCTCTAAGCAATTCAAGACATGAAGAAGTCAATATTGCCTGTTATTCTCTAATAGATCAATCAATTGACCGAAAGGCATATAAGAATTCCTATAAGATATTTCAAAGAAAGGAGCCCTGGTATTACCTACTTTCTATGTTTAAATGTCATATGTTCATTCATAATCGCAAGGATCATCTAGGCAAATTTGATGCAAAGGCTGATGATGGATACTTCCTATGATACTCATTTGTCTCTAAAATCTTTCAGAGTCTTTAACAAAAGAAGACAACAAATATATGTAGAAGTAACAAGTACCATTTGATGAGAGTATAAAAGCCATTATGTTCACAAATACCTCAATAGATGAAATTAGAATCGATGATTCATCTAGATACCCTCCTAATGAATTTCTTTACGAAGATGACCCTTTTAGACAATATCAATCAAATTATGATATTTCATACTACATCATTCCTCATGGTCGTTCACTCACTAAACTCACATAAAACAATCATGTCCCTGAAGTGATTACTGCAAATGAGCAAAATACTCCTCACACTGAGGATGTTGAATGACCCTCCAGACCCAAGTAAACCCTGAAGGGACACAAGAACAAAATCTTCAGGATGAACTAATAATGTCAACCCACTCCATAACCTACATGGAACAATACTAAAGCCACAGTACTTTATACAGACCATCATTCCCTAAAATGCCTTAGTCTCAAATTACCTATCCATCATAATAAGTTCAAATCATGTTTCTCAGGAAAAGATGGTCAGAGAATCACACATAAAACTTGAAACATAATGGTGAAAACCTAGTGAAGGCATGCTTACAAAAGCAATGGCTACCAATCTAATACTTCCGTCAGGCTAGAGAATTTGCTAGTGAATGTCTGATGTAGGGGCATTAGCTCACAATATCAACATGTTTGCATATCTTAACTCTTAATTAAACCCAATATATTTACTTTCTTTTTTTTATTTATGTTTCTTGTTTGACAATAAACTTTGGTTAGGAAAGTATCAATTTCTAATCAATTATAAATTTAGGAAAAGGAAAGTCAGATCAATCTTTATTTAGATTGATTCTAGTTTTCCTATAAATAGTGGGTCTTTTCTTTGTATTGATATATCTTTTAAGTTTTGATAATAAAAGCTTTTGCTTTGATCGAGTTCTATCGATAAAATTGTTCTTTTAATTCGTATGTTGTTCGGCCGTTAAAGATCCACATCATTTGGTATCAACGCTATGGTACTAATGGTCGAACGGAATCGTAGATAACATCTAATTCATAGATTCGCCGGACGAGGCAACAAACCAGATCCACGTGACATAAAGATCTCAAGCCTCAAGCAACATATTCAAGAACTCGAGTTCTCGCAGTTACACCAGGACTCGCCGGCAAAAGAGGCAGAAACTGAGTCTAACATCCAGGATGATGGGTTAGAGGATGTCGATCCTTTTGGCGGAGGAAACCCTGGGTTTTATGATGAATACTATGATAACCCTTTGTTGACAAAGGAAACCGAATCAGAACTTATTATCTGGGATATAAGGGATGAGGAAGAAGAGTATCCTTTTGTTAATAAATATCCAAGTTTTCAAGAAGAACCTATTGTGTTAATGGAAGAGGAATCGTGTCCTGTTTAAGACATCGATAATGAAGAAGAAGAATAATCGATGCCGGTTTATGATACTGATATTGAAGATGTCATTAAGGAGGAATAAGGATTTTTTAGGAAAGGAGGATTTGGTAGAGAAGAAGATAGCATAGAAGACGTTGTAGTTGTGGCTAATGATCTTTGTTCTTCTATGATCCAAACTAATTTAAGTGTTGATTTTGAGGAAGACATCAATACAAAATCACACGAGTTGATGTCGTTTGAAAAAAGTATTATTATCAAGGTTAGCCAAAGTTCATTCAAATTTCTGATTTGTAAAAAATATCAAGAATGGTATTTAAAAGCTCCACCCATGGTCGATAAATTGGGTTTTAAGACGATCAAGGTTCGAGGTTGAGTCATTATAAAGAAAGGGAATTTGATGCTGGGGATACAAATTTGGATGCTACGAGTACAAGGGATGAGTGAGACAAACTCGAGGACGAGTTTTTTTTCAAGTGGGGGAGGATGATGCAGGGGTATTCGATCGCAATATCAACATGTGTCCATATCTCAACTTTTAGTCAAAGTCAAAATATTTACTTTATTTTTTTTATTTATGTTTCTTGTTTGACAATAAACTTTGGTTAGGAAAGTATCAATTTCTAATCAATTATAAATTTAGGAAAAGGAAAGTCAAATCAATCTTTATTTAGATTGATTCTAGTTTTCCTATAAATAGTGGGTCTTTTCTTTGTATTGAGATATCTTTTGAGTTTTGATAATAAAAGCTTTTGCTTTGATCAAGTTCTATCGATAAAATTGTTCTTTTAATTCGTATGTTGTTCGGCCGTTAACGATGTGCATCAATGTCTATGTATTGACATTTTCTTTGAGATAGAACCTATAAAAGGTGCCCGAGGCACTAAAAAACCTAGGATGGGTTGATGCAATGCAAGAAGAGCTGAACCAGTTCCATAGAAACAAATTTTAGACTCTTGTTCCACTCCCTTATGGAATAATAGCCATTGGCTCCAAATGGGTGTTCAAGAACAAGAAAGATGCAGTGGAAACTATTATTAGGAACAAAGCAAGACTGGTTGCTCAAAGTTTTAGTCAAGAAGAAGGAATTGACTATGATGAAACCTTTGCACTAGTGGCAAGGATGGAAGCCATCAGGATCTTCCTTTCATTTGCTACATACATGTAGGAACCTATATCACAATCACATCTAAGAATCAAAGAGAGAAAAATGAAAGAATTGTAGAGAGAGAAACTATAGAGAAAGGAAGATGGTTGGATTGCACAAATGAGAAAATGTGAACAACCAACCATTCTCCCTGTGTGGAGAAAGGATATTTATACCGCTAGGCTCCTTTAGGATGCCTAGGGTTTCTTGGTGGACCAGGCTCGGGTTTTGTTAGGCTTTAGCCGACAACTTATACAAGATTAGATTAATAAACAAGCCCAGTTCCTATTCTAGCCCATTACAACATGTATCTTATAAAGACCGAATGTTAGGAATATGAAAAAGTCTTGGTCACTTACAATATATCGATAAGTATCTTATAGTATAATATTTGGAAACTAGCTAAGCTAACCAGGTCAACATAAGAATACACCTTATGTTGACCGGCAATGTAAGGATATAAATACCCCATTTCCATGCCATGGGAAGGGGTTGGTTCATTTGTCATAATACAAGTTTCTTTCTTTCTCTCTTTAAGTGTTCCAACCACTCTTTCTCTCTCTAGAATTTGCTTCTCACTTAGTCATCTTAGATGGTATGTTTGATATCCTACAATTGGTAACAGAGCCTTGGTTTCATTCTTGGGTCGGTTTGCACTTTGTATGGTTCGGATGGTTGTCTCAAAATCTTACTTTATTCATTTTTGGTCTGTTTATGCTTGTCGTATTATCTGTCTAAAATATTAGGTGTTTTCTTGTCAAAGCTACAAACTTTTGTGTCCAACAGTCCATATAAGCCATCTATTCAAAATGTTAGTCTGAAAAATTACAACTGATCTCATATTTTTATTAACTTGGGACTTAGCAGATCTGAATATCTAATATTTTTTATGCTTATTTTCTGGGTTTTTGAAGGCTGCGAAATGTGTATGATGTATGAGAAATATATAGGCCACAGGTTTGTGCAAAATATGACTAAACATATTTATGCAAAATATGTTTGTGCGACTTATGCTCATAGGTTGTAAAATCATGCGAAATATTACATCTTTGTGAAACAAAACTCTGACCGTTTTTAACAGATGTGTGAAACTTGTTTTGACATTATCTTGTGCGAAATATAACAAGACTGTAAGCAGAACCATGACTCAGATCGGGTCAAATCGGTATTTACTGAGTTGACTGGGTTAACTCAGTGAGTCAGTCAAACACCTCAACATACATCAACCAAAACTGAAACAACAATCAACTTCAACAAACATGCCCCAACATAAATCCAATATTTACTAATAATCCCATCGTCACAATAAATCCTCCAACCTCATTATACCTATCTTCACTCCTTCAACTAAACTACAACATGACTTGAATGAACTTAAAGATCTCAGATTGTTCTAACTTGTTATAGATCTATATAGATCTTATATGTTGAACAAAAACCCACCACTGATCTTTGTGAAAAACAACTACTTTTTAATATTCAAAAATAAAAGAAAGAATATTAACAAGATTGTTATATTCAATCTTTGTTTCGACTTGAAAAAAAGAAATTGAATCACATACAACCTACCCGAGACCTTGGTTAAAGATCTTGAAGCCAACTTTAAAAGACTCATTCTTTTCATTCTTTATTTGCGGGTCTGTGATACACGTAAGAAGGACTGAGTTTCAAGCAAGATATAATTAGTTTGTTTGATGTTCATGCTTAGATGAAGGATGTTCATAGTTCGAATTAAGACAAGGGGTGAAATGGTGGATTGTTAGGAATACGAAAAAGTCTTGGTCCCTTCCAATATATCGATAAGTAGCTCATAGTATAATATTTGGAAACTAGCTAAGCTAACCGGGTCAACATAAGAATACACCTTATGTTGACCGGCAATGTAAGGGTATAAATACCCCTTTTCTATGCCATGGGAAGGGGTTGGTTCATTTGTCATAATACAAGTTTCTTTCTTTCTCTCTTTAAGTGTTCCAACCACTATTTCTCTCTCTAGAATTTCCTTCTCACTTAGTCATCTTAGATAGTATGTTTGATATCCTACACCGAAGCTTTCTTGTTGAATGACTGATACTTCCATTGTCGACTCAATATTTTAAGGCTGACAATCTCCCCCAAAGTGAGGTCATTGAGATTATGTTGTCGTTATGCTCTTGAGTCTTGGTCTTTGTTGTAGGCTTGTTCTGTCATGCTGTGTGATCTTTGTTCCTGATCCTCTGTCATCATCTTTTGACTTGGTCTTTAGTTCTGAGATCTTTAAATCTTTTCCTTGTTTGTCTTTGTCATCTTTTCCACCTTGTGATCTTGTGTCTTGACCAACATGCTCATACTATGCATCATCTTGAAATCTTGCTAACAATCTCCCTTGACAACTTTTGTCTTGATAATCTTGATATCTTTAAGGAAGATCTTTAATATCAGAGTGGCGGAAGTCTTTGTCTTTGAACTTATAGAATGTCTTTATAGCTTGAGCATGAGCATGTGGTTGTGAATCTGACTCAGCTGGAATGGGGTAGATACGCCATCGTTTCCATCGTTTAGGACCATACAAATTCTGTTAGAAAGAAACACGAATAAGGACAAATATGGCATATTCAATCATTAGAGTTTGGTTACTAAAAGCTTTCGGTTACCCGTTTATATATAAAAATTATACGGAATGTGAACAGGTAGATTTCAAAGAACCGCGTTAAAAGAACCTCCTTGCAGGGTTTCCAGCTCAAAGTGTTAGATCCTCTAACGCAGATGCATTAGATTCACCGTTTGCATGTTCTCATTACCGACACGTCTCAAAGCAGAAAACACGGTAAGAGTAAATTAGTTAGTTACTATTTTACTGATTGAGTCATCAATTCATTTACTGGACCAAAATCGATATCCAGTTGACATAAGCTTGATTCGTATAGATTCTCGTCAGTCACCTACCGCAGTGCTATTTGATGTTGACACTGGAAGGATTTTCATTCTTCACTGTGAATACTAAAGAGTATCACTCTGAATGTTCTGGCAAAATCACAAGGATAATGCGTAGGACTCGTTGTTAACACTTATGTTCTAGATGTTGAACAACAAGTGTTTATTAGGATATGTGTCTTAATGAGATTTATATATTGATCTCTTGGCTCTACACTCGATTAATGCGTTTTGGTTTTAGTGATCGGAGCCTGGAGCAGACTACCACCTTTTGAATATCAACTAACTCTAAGTGAGAAAGTCAATAGAAGTCATGTTGATATCTGTGACAATGAGACAAGTATCTATTGAGAGAAACTTGAATGGCTGGGAAGTGTTGTGCAGTGCATCACCGGGTCTATAAGGTCTTTCTTCAATACAAGAATTCATCTTTGTGAAGACTGATAGCATATGTATTAACCCAGTTTCTACCTTAAGTTGTATGGAGGGCTTCTTTCTTTAGACCATTTATCTTTACATTTCTTTTTCATTCTTCAACCCCTTCAATGCTTAACAAAACGTCAATACTGTTAGGTTTACGAAAAGTGTCGGTCACTTCTATTATATCGTTAGATAGCTCGTATAGTAATATTTGGAACCTTAATAATGTAAATGGCCCAAGCCCCATGATAAACCCACTAAGGGTCCATATGGCCGGCCACTCTAGAGTAGATATACCCCTCTCCACACCTTCGAGAGGGTTGGTTGTTCACTTCACATTTTTCTAATCTAATATTTATCTTTTTCTTTTCTCTCTCTAGAAGTGTTCATCTATCCTTTCTCTCTCTAGTTAATCATACATTTGATTGTGAGTTTAGATAATCAAGTATTCTACAATTGGTATCAAGAGCCATGGGATGATTAAGCTTGGTTTTGTATGCGTATAGTTTACTTTTTTACTCGTGGTCTTGGTTCGTACCATCAGAAAGGATTTTCATCTTTTATGGGTTTTAAACCATAAAGCTCCTAACTTTCTTCTTTTATTATCTTAGTCTAGGGTAGTTATACAAGAAAAACTTTGGAAAAACTCAAAAATCTTCATTTTTTTGTTGTTTTTGGTTCGAAAAAGGGTTTTAGGTACAAAAATCTTGATTTCAATTTTTTTGTGTTAAAATCCATAAAGTTTGTGTTTCTAAGGTTCTCCTAGTCTTAGAATAGCAAGAAGTACAAGTGAATTCAAGTAAAAACATCAAAAATTATGTTTTTAAGTGATTTGAAGTGTTTGAAGACGGCTTTTTATACACACTGTTTGAATTCGGTGATTTATACATATTGAATTCGGCGATTTATACGTGTTTGATTCCGGCGATTTATACGTGTTGAATCCGGCGATTTATATGTTTGGGTATAAGGCAATTTATACGTGTGCAGTTCTAACGATTTATACGTGTGTCAAAGTCGGTGAGTTATACATTTTTGGATTCAGCGATTTATACGTGTGTATATCCAGCGATTTATACGTGAGGAAATCCAGCGACTTATATGTAACCTAATCCAGCGATTTATACAAATCCAAATCTAGCGATTTATATATCTTAGAATCCAGCGATTTTTATAATTTCAAATCCAAAGATTTATACATCTTGGATATCTAGCGATTTATACAATCTTCTAAAAGGTGATTTTTGCAAGCTTTCTTAAGGTGATTTATACGTTACATTTGGGTGACTTATACACTTACCTTTGGAGATTTATACCTTATTGCCGTGGATATTTATACGGTTTTTCTATGATTTGTAAAATCCCGTGAAGTATTCAATTATTTTCTCGGTTTTATCAAGAATTGTAAAATCCCGTGTAATCTTAAGGATCCTACTTTGTACCGAAGTCTTGCAGGGGGACTTCACTATCTTACGTTGTTGAGGTTGTCGTAAGAGACTTTTACAAGAAGTTTTACAACTACCTAGGCAGTGTACCTAATCGTTGTAGTGTAGTATAGGCAAGACTCGGGGGTTGTTATCGTTCTCTAGGAGAATAGGTTGGGAAGTCTTGATCACGGTCCAACATAATTCTAGGGGTTGAGAGAAGATTATTTTTGTGTTTTTATATTTTATGAAAGCAGTAAATCATATGTTTGAGAGGTTGGTTTGGTTTTAGCTATTAAACTAAATATAAACTCAACTACTGGTGATAACAATATAATAAAAGATTGTGTTTATTTAATCATGCATTACTCCCTAGATTGTTTCTCCTAGTGTTGTTGCTTTGTCACACTTGTGATGATCTATGTAACTATTTCCTAAGTCATGAACGAATTACACGAACCTGCCGTCTATTTAATATTCCGTTAAGGCAACGCACAAGTAAGGTAGTATGAAGACTATTACAAGGCCCCTAAGAGTATATTAAATGCATTTGAAATATATTAAGAGTGGATCAACCATATAAGGGGCAAGGTAGTATGAAGACTGTTACCCGATGGTATCCTTTCTACACAATTATGTTTTCCTAGACATATCAATAGTGATACAGACAAAAGCTGGTTTTCTAAGACCTAACATGCATATTCATCACAAGAAGCAACACCACTAAGATCTACATCCTAGGTTTCATACAATCATAAATGAACACAATAGAAGGTTTAGCCAAGCATGTTAAAGATAAAGCAAGAACATATAAGAATCACATAACAAGACATATTGAATGATTAAGATAGTCTTACTTGATTAAAACATGAATTGAAGGAAGTACAATAGGGTTTTGAGGTCCTAAAATCGTCCCTAACATCTGCTAAATGAACTAGGGTTCGTCCCTTTCTTTTACTCTAAAATTACACACTTAAAACCCTAAAAACGGATTTGTATAGATAGGAAAATTGATATGACGGCGTCGCGTTTTAATCGTGATGCCGTCATGAGTAGAATATTCTAGATCTTGGGATGGGTCGTGCGAGCTGACACCGTCGTGAAATGTTGTGACACCGTTATGGTGGGAATTATAACGGCGTCACCTGTATTTTGTGACGTCGTGTCCAGCCTCTGAGTAGAAATTCTTGAGAGATGTTGGTGTAGGTCTGTAGTATTGTCCGTTTCTTCTCCAAATAAGCCCAAGTCACGTGTATTTCCTCTAATTACCTTCCAAATGCTGAATACCTGAAAAGGAACGATTAAGTACCTATTTTGGGCATAAATGCATGATTTAGGGGGTTAAACGACCCCAAAAAAGTGTATAAAATGACACCTCATCAAATACCCCTACACTTGGGATTTGCTTGTCCTCAAGTAAATGGGCTTTTCTACCTAGACAATAACAATATGAGGGGTCATTTTACCTACTCTTTAAACATATTCTACAACACAACCTTCTAGACCTCGTAATTAAAAGCACGGAAAGTATATACTAGCACCTCACATAAGTGTTTGGGGATTCTCTCTTTCACTCGGTTGTATAATAAATTATAACATATGGGGGAAACAAAAAATCAACACTCATTACCTGTCATAGCATATAAATTACCATAGGCTTGGTAAAGGATCAAACCTCCACCGCTAGGCGCAAGTATTATTCATTACTATCTAAGAGGTCTTTATAAAGGGTTGTGGGGTGTAGGTGTAAGATAACATATAATGGAAACGGAAACGGATGGGATACATTTGGGTGGTGACTTTGGGTGAATTTGGGGTGGAAGGGTTAGCTAATTATTTACACGAATACACTTTGGTTTGGTTGCTAAGCCAAGACTCGGACGAAGATATACAAACTCTACACAACTCTACATCAATCTCTTTCTTTTTCTTTTCTCATACATCACATGGGGTTTATAACACGTACCCCTACACATGAGTTTTTACATGCTCGATATTTATAATCTAACTAATGACCCGTTTTGAGGGGGGTTTTTATAAAATCAAAATAACATGGAGATCATTTGACAAACATATGGGGGTATTGACTTAACTTTTCTTCCCTATTCTTCCGCGAAATAAATACTACCATGAATCCCAATCGTCCCAAAACTGTATTTACAAGGATAAGGACTTAGCAACCGTGTACTCAAATAATTAACTTGGGTTATCACAATAATGTACTAAAGGCGAGTACATATAAGGTAGGCTAAGGCTTTTGGGTGTATCGATTGTTTTTAAAGGGTGACAATGCGTACTTCATTAATCGTCTAGGATTAACCAGAAAATTACAGAACCGTGAAAAAGGATAGGCTCGAGGTTGTCCTATGGTACCTTGCGACTAAGGTTAGTGCATGGCAAGGGTGTGGGATAGTTATATGATCGGTGTGACCATCATAACAATTACAGGTTTAAAACATGGGTTAATCCTAATGCCTCTTATCAAGCAAATCCTAATACTTACTATGCGATCTCGGGATGCATCACAAAAACAAGTTCTAGAATTTAATATGCTATCGGTATACTCTCATAATCCTAAAATAACCAATACCAATGTTTTAGAAATGGCGACAAAACCACGCATACACATTTGTAACAACAGAATAGACACACATGATTGCTCACTTCTTAACTCGAACAAGCGAAAGGTATAATATCTAAGGGCGAACCTCACATTGTGGGGGTGGAATTTTGAGAGTTTTTGTGCTAGTCATATAAATTCCTATCCATATACGCTAGTAATATCTCGGTTTTCGTAGAGTGTGTCGAATAAAAATTTTAAATTTGGTAAAAATCACCTTCTTATGAAAAGTTTCTGATAACTTACCCATCTATATTTAAGTACAAGGCAAATGACAAATGAAAGATAGTTTTTTATTTTGTTTTTTCTAAGGCTTATATTTTTCCCCTACACTTAAGTTTAACATTTGTCCCAATGTTTCTCTAGAAGTACCCGTTAAAACAGATAAAGGGAAAAGAAAACAAGGAAAAGAAACTAGTACTCCCCTGGTTTACTCAATAATGGAGAAGAAACATGCGATAACTGGTTAAATCGTCCTCCAAGAATCATCCAATGAAACTTCCTAAGAACCTGTAATCAAAGACAAAGACAAGTATACCAAGCATAAAATGTGTGATGTACCAATATACAATATAAATTCAGGGTTCGACTCGATAGATAGGATGAAAGAATTGTTAAACTCATTAGGTTTTGCAGGTTTATAACGGAAGAGTAAATATATTAAATGTCGTGCAAGTTTTATTTTCAATAATAATTAAAAACTTTAAGTTTTCGGAACCTGGGCGTTTGACGCCGTCAGGGTTGTGTGCCCCGACACAGTGTCGTTGGTGACGCGACGCGTAAGATAGTTATAGTATATGTTTTTTTTTTGTGGTGTTGGTGTTAAATCATGACGCCGTCTCCACAGTCTGTGAAAACGAAATTTTTGTTTTTGATAAAAAATTTGTTGCACTTGATTCCATAAGTTAATTCCTATATAAATGGTTGTACAAAACCTGAGATTTAACAATTCAATCATATGACTCAAAACTGACGCGAATTAATCTAAACAATTCATTTATCATGTTTAGATTTGGCTCAAAAGCCGGATAAATTCCCCTACACTTATTGTTTGCAAAATACCTTTGATTGAAATTAAGACGAAGTTAAAGACAAACAAAGCATGATTACACAAAAAAAAAAAAAGAATAGTTCAAACATAAAAAACAAACCATGAAGAATTAAAACACACAAGACACTCCCTAATAGAGGAAAGGTAAATTAGTTGCCTCCCTAAAAGCGCTTTTCTTTATAACGAGTCCTTGTAGGCAGACTCGATTCACACGACCTTACGTGAATTCTCCGTCATCATCGATTCCGTTAGTAAACGGGTCCAAGCTCTAGGCATTCTTTTTAAAATCCTAGTATGTTGCTCATCACATACTCTACTCCTCTTCTCTTATCTTCTTCGTTCGTAAGATAAACTAATTTGGAATCCTCGTTTTCTAGATCTGACATGATTCGTATTGTTCTATCTTATGGGGCATCTTATAGGAAACTTCATCGGCCCCTTTAATAAATCTTACAACACCTTTGGATGGGTCATGAGTCATGTTGGATATTTCTACAAAAGGCCCCCTAGTACCACTTGTGACAGCCTAGGGTCTATGATTAAACTAATATCCTCGACAATCATGAAGTCTACAACATAGGAGAAGTTTCCCACAAAGACATGCATCCTTTTAATCCTTCCTGTGAAATTGCTAATTCCTCTATTTGCATTTTCCCTAGGGTCAAGTTTTCTCCTCATGACCCAATTGTACATCATTCGGGTCATGATATTAAGAGGAGAGTTAAGGTCAATGTAAGCTTTTTCGATATGCACGTGTCTAATATTTCATGGTATCTTAAGGTTGTAAGGGCATCCGTCCATGATGATAGGGTTCCTTAGAAATATTGAATGGATTGGGCTACTCATTAGGTACCTATGGTAGGTTAGTTCATCTCTAGTCGGGAAGTGTCGAAGTACTCCACTACCGGTTCTTCTGTTGTTGCCCCTTCTCCTTCATTTAGACCTTCATTTTAGGGTTCATCATCATCTCGTATGATCTCGATGAAAATTACTTCTCTATCATCCTCTTTAGAGTAGACGAATTTCGTATTGGAGGATTGGGGAACCAACCCGAGCGATTCAAGGATTGAATTTAGATTTTGTACTTGTTCTAGGGTGATGGAAGCTAATGGATCAAGTTGTGGGTGTTGTGTTATCTAAGGGTTGCCTTCTTCTTGTTCCACGTCAGGCTCATTAACTTGGGATTCTTCGGGCAGCTTGGGGTGGATTGTAATGGCTTTACTTTGTGAGCTAATGATTTGTGTTGAGCATTGCGGGTCCATTGTTGGGTAAGAATGAGCAGACAAAACTAGATGAGTCCCTAGTTTCAGGTTCTTAACTGCATTGCTAGGTAACGTGCCCGCAATTCGGTCGGTGATGGCTTTCAACACGGTGTCAATTTTGTTGGTCATCTCACTTTGTGTGTGTTTGTATGAAATCGGCTTAAACTAGGATACTTCTACGGCGTCTAGTAGTATGCCAAGAAGTTGGACACCAGTTCCTTCAATATTTGATGGCTTGTTAAAATTTTAAGTGACGATTGTTGAAAGGAACGGTTCCGGGATCGAACCATTGATTAAACCGGTTAGGTGGGTGTTTGAAAAAAATTATTAAGAATATTGAGGTGTTTACCCACATAAGGTTCGGTCCTTCTTCATGACTGATTATAGGTGTCACCAAGATTGTTTTTCTCAGGCTTAAAGGTATACCACATACCTCCCGCTTCATCGGTACGCGAGGATGCGTACTCAATAAAGGCTTGTTTAGGGTTTTCCATGCAATTCTGAGTGTCGTGGGGACCACTACCATATTTCAATCATGGTAAGTGATTTTGTTTACCATGTGTGGTTTTGTGTCGGAGCAAGATGAGCTTCCATCAAGCGTTGGACTTGATTTTCAAGCTCGATTAGACGGCGGTCAGATGTACTCGGGACATCTTGAGGCAAAGTGATTGCCTTGATCGACTTAGTGAAATCCCTTGGGTCGTTCCAACTTTCGTTGTCATAGAGGGCGAGGTCCACTAATATTGCCCAGGATTCTTCGGGGTTGAGGTCACGAAGCTTACCACCAGCCGTTTGGTCAATGGTTCGTCTTGTGACGGGATTACCACGGTCATAAAAAATTTGGACTTGGAGCCAAAGGTGCCATGATGAGGGACTTATTGGATTGAGTCCATGAAAGAGTTCATGCTTCGATTAAAGATTCTCCATGATGATGATGGAACATCATGATATCCATGTTTAGTTTTGCTCCTTCCCGGTGGAAAGAATTAAGCAATGAATCGGGTAGTAAGATCCTCCCATGTGGAGATGGATCCTGCTGGAAGGCGTTCAAGCCAATTGCTAGCTTGATCGCGTAGGGAAAATTGAAATAAACGCAAGAGCGTTCTTTCCCTATTTTTATCGTCAAGGTCAAGTGAGTCCATAAGTTTAAGGAAATCCTTAAGGTGTTGGTTTGGATCCTCGGACCGAAGTCCATGGAATTGAGCATCGTATTCACCAACCCGGACGAATGGTGTCGGATCAAAGAGGTACCATGTTGTTCCCTACGGGGAGCTCGATGGTATTCTTATAGCCCTCGTGGCTTGGTTTGGAGTAATCTCCTAGAGTACGGATAGGATTCTCGTCTCCCATGGTGGTTGACAAGAATGGCTTTCGAAACAGATAACATGAAGAAATATAGACTACGAGAAAGCTAATATGCGGGAATTAAATTCTCACTTGAAAGGATTCAAGCTAGTAGAACTAAGCTAGACTATGATCAATACCTAACTATTCCCCAGGCGCGCGCCAAAAACTTGAAATGCGGACATCGGTAGACTTCAACAGGAGAAGTATTACAACTCCCTAGCAGTGCACCTATCATTGTAGGTAGTATAGAGCATGACTCGGGTTATTGAATCCGTTCACCTAGAGGAATAGGTTTGGGAAGCTTGAGTCACGGTCTAACATAATTCCAAAGGTTAGATAGAAGATTATTTTGTATTTTTATGTTTTATGGAAAGCAAGAAAATCATATGGTTGAGAGAGTGGTTTGGTTTAGCTAATTAAACTAAATATATTCTACGCTACTCAGTAATAACAAATAAGAAAAAAGACTGTGTTAATTTAATCCTGTATTACTCCCCCGAATTACTTCTCCTGGTGTTTATCCTTGTCACACTTGTGATGATCTGTGTAACTATTTCCTAAAGCATGAACGAATTATACGAACCCGCCGTCTACTTAGTATGCCGCTAGAGCAACGCACATGCAAGGTAGTATGAAGACTATTACCGCCCAAGGAGTACACTAGTGATGTGAAATATATATAGAGTGGAATCAACCATATTAGGGGCAAGGTTATTATGAATACTATTACCCGTCTTGTATCCTTTTCCTTTTACACAATCACGTTTCCCTAGACATATTAACAGCGATGCAAACAAAAGCTGGTTTATTTCTAAGACCTAACGTGCACATCCATCACAAGAAGCAACACCACTAAGATCTACATTCTAGGTTTCATACAATCATAAATAAACACAATAGAGGTTAGCCAAGCAGTTAAAGATACAGCAAGAACAAAAAAACAAACAACCATAGTACATATTGAATGAATAAGTAAACCTCACTTGATTAAAACATGAGTTGAAGGAAATACAATAGGTTTTTAGGCCCTAAAATCATCCTCCTACAGCTGCTAAATGAATCTAGGGTCGTACCCCTTTTTTATTCTAAAGTTACACTCTCAAACCTAAATTCGGTGTATGTATATATAGGAAAAACGCTATGACGTCGTCCGCGTTTTAATCGTGGCGCCGTCATGAATAGAATATCTAAATATATGGGCCTGGGTCATGTACTGTGTGACACCGTCTGAGCTTGGTGACGCCGTCTATGATCTACAGGTAGACGGCGTCACGTTATATTTGTGACATCGTCTCTAGCCACTACAGAGACATTCTTGATAGATGTTGTTGTAGGTTCGTAGTCTTGTCTGTTTCTTCTCTAAATGAGCCCAAGTCACGTGTAATTCTTCCAAATGTCTTCCAAATGCAAATACCTGAAAAGGAACGATTAATACCTAATTTGGGTTATAAATGCATGATTTGGGGGTTAAAACCAGACCCTCGAAAAAGTTTGTATAAAATGACACCTCATCATGTTTCTCTCTCTAGAAAACACACACATCTCTCATTTCTCTCTCTATTAATCTAACATGTCTTACTTTCTCTTTAATCCTCCCCGACCTCCGGATTGAGTTTAGTTAGTGTCTCTTATTGTTAACAAGTTATTGTTAACAAGTGGTATCAAGAGCTAACCGGGAGTGTTTTGTATTGTGTTTGTTTGATTCTTGGCTGTCAACTTATTGTCAGCTTATTTCAACTTATTTTAAGCTTATTTTCATGGCTTGTTTTGACAAGAAAAGCCATAGAATCAGTTATTGTGTTTGCTGTTGTCTCGGTTTATAAGTTTAAATCTACTCTGATTTTTGCTTATTTCGTGGGCTTATTTTCTGGGAAAAAGCCACGAAAGTGTTTTGGTCGTTGTTATATGCTTTTGACTACATAACTGTTTCAAATCTGGCTTATTTCTGGCTTACAACAGAATTTATAAAAGCTAAATTTCGTGTGCTTATATTATAAGTAAAAAGACCTCAAAACATTCTGTTTAAATTCTTATGTGTTTTTTGTTTTAATACTGGTTCAGATCTGCTCCACATGTACTTAAAAAGACCATTTTTTTTAGGAAAAACTTTTTCTGAGTTTGAATTTTGTTCCTACCAACGGTTTGGTACATTTAGTACAAATAGTTTTTTTTGTTTTTGCAAAAAGACAAGAAAAGGTACGAAAGTGACAGGTGGCGGTTTACCGTGGCGGTTTATGGTGGCGGTTTGCCGTAGCGGTTTGAACACAGGGTGGCGGTTTATTACTTTTTCATGGTCTTGACTAAACAAAACGCTGCCTAAATTTTTAGTCAGTTGCGGTTTGGTAATGGTGGTTTGGTTGCAACGGCGGTTTAGTGGCCATGGCGGTTTGGTGATGGTGATTTTGGTAGAGGTGGTTTTGGTTGGAGGCAGTGGCGTTATGGTGGTGACGGCGGTTGTGTTAAACCCCACAGCCATACCGAGAGTCAACACGGATTTACCGTTGCCGTTCAACTCACTGAGTCAAGATCTAAAACTGAAATAAGACATAAGAAAAAACAGACTCTGCATTAAACAAACTACAACATAAACAACAACATCAGATTCAACATCATCCAACAAACATCATCTATCCTACCTTAATCCCTTCGTCACAAACACCAATCCAACAAATCCACAAGACTAAATCCTATTCCCATCGTCACATATAATCACCACACCACAATTACATATCCCATCTCCATCCATAACTAAGACTCGAACCCAATTGGAAACAATGATCTCAGGTTTATGCTTCATGTTTTAAATTCATATGAAAGACCTTTAAAGATCGAAAACCACGAAAGCAAATTAGTATTGATCTATGAAGGTATAACCCTCGTTTTAATATACGAAAATAAAGAAGATTTATAACAATCAAGTTATAATCTTTCTTTGTTTTGATTTCTAAAATCAAGAAAACAATAATCAAACCCTACCCGAGACCTTATTCACAAGATCTTGAAGCCGATTGATACTTCAGTTCTTATTGGATTTATACTAACTAGAACAAAAGGGATGCTGTAATTCAAACCCCAACTGGAAGAAATCAAAGGAGTATACATTTGATTATTGGCTTAAAGGGTTTAATCTGAGTGATGCGTCTTATCATTTATGGAGATAAGATTGATTGTTTTTGTGACTCGTTTTGGTGAGAGAAAAAATAAGGCCGGATAAAAGAGGATTAGGTTTTAGTTATACTGTGATAGAAATTAGGTATTTTGAAGGTAAAATATCCTAAATAAGCTGCTGGAATCGGGCCTCTTTTATAATAAAAACTTAGCGAGGTTTACTTATTAGAGTGGGCCGTGTAACAAGGAGTCAAGATTGTGGATGGACTTGGCCTGAAAATAATTTTAAAACTTGGGACTAAAAACCATTGGTATAGTATCAATGATTATCCGTGTAATAATGGATTTAGCGGGTATTAACACACCATCATGACAAATTGAACTAGACAATGTTTATTCGTTGACGACAACTCAAAAATAACATTTGTCCTAGTTCAATAACATTCTCGAACAACAACACAACAAACACAATACATAACACTAAAAATGATATGTAATAAGATTCACTAAAACGACAAACGGCTAAGGATTCGGATTACGATGACAAGTGATCACGAAGTTGATTTGGTATCCCTTATTTGAGATTAAAGCGGGTTTCACGAAGGCGTCTACTTATTTCATCATTGAGACTTCCTTTTATTTTCTACCCCTTTTCTTTAAACCTAATCTATCGATTGATGACTTGCTTGAACGTATACAGCTATGATTGAGACTTGGATTATCTAGTTTTCAGTAGTTGGGGTGGTTGGTTTGAAGACCTAATAACTAATCACTTAAAGGAGTTTTACGTTTAGTACTAAGGTCACACGCAGATGTCGTTGTGGATAATTTCAAGAGGTGTTGTACTTCTTATACTTTTTGGACTGGGTATAGAGTACTTATAGATTTAATCTTGCACCATTCTTTAATCAACAACAATGCAAGCTTAAGTAACAAATTTGGGGGATTTTACTTCATTTTCAAGTTTGGTATATCGGGTTTACTTCACCAAGTGATCACAGCAATAGCCGACAGAATACGAGGTTGGTAAGTTAGCCAGAGAGTTTAAAGGTTGAGATGTAATCAACAATTCTCACGGGATATTATTGTGCTATTCCAAGACAATGGTACTTCACAGTCTAAGCAAAATTCTCAAAGTTCTTCAACGACATTCATATACAAGACCTTGATTATACCAAGTTTTCTTGATTCTTGCTTCATCTCCTACTACGGTTTGTGAAGTCAAGAGGGTAATGGTTCGTTTGGATCTCAAGATTTGTGCTTAAGACAAGAACTTCTCAAGTATATTGCGTACACAAACAATGATGCTTCGGTGTCCGAGAGTTCGCAACCAATCATGGGGAAAATGGTTAACATTGGTACCATGTCAACTTCCAAGGGGGAAGTAGTTTACTACTATACTTTATTAAATGGTTAATGAAGTATTCTGCATACGTGAGAGAATTGTTGCCGAGATTTCCTCCATGTACCCCCGAACGAATATTCACCAAGACCTAATGACAAAAAGCAGTTGTATATGGTGTGGCTTTTCTTCTATAAACTTTTGTTGTGCACATCAATGACATATAGAAGATGGTTGAAGCTACATCAAAGTTTCAGAATCTGCTCAAGATAGGGATGTTGGTTTGGGGGGAAGCTGATTCCGAAACTTCACCAAAAAGGAGTCTATGAAAAAAGATATTCAAGACATGCAGCATGGATTAGGGAGAAGTTAATCCAACTCATGCATACTATAATGGTTCCAGATCAAGTAAAGACAATAAAGATCTAAGCTGGAGTACAAGTTTCAAGACCAGGAGAACTCAGAAGACATCTTCAGCTTTGGAAGTGCTTTGGAAGACTTTTATTTATTGTAATTGTACTTGTTAGGAACATTTCAAGTAATTCCGCATGTCCACATATTGGGGGAAGATTGTTAGCCTTAAAATATGTTGACTAATACGGAATTACACTAGTTATCATTAGGCAAGACCTGCATGGACTAGAATTGTTAAGTTAGAATAGTTTCCCTCGTCTTGACTTATATATACCCCCTTCATACTTCCATGGAGGGGTGAGGATTCATATTGTCTCATAAGGTGTGTGTTGTTTCTCTCTCTAGAAAACACACACATCTCTCCTTTCTCTCTTTATTAATCTTACATGGCTTACTTTCTCTTTAATCCTCCTCGACCTCCGGATCGAGTTTAGTTAGTGTCTCTTATTGTTAACACCAACTATTTATTTTGTTACACCTTTACACCTTAGCCTACCCTGTTAGATTAAGTCCATTTATCAGTTGTTGGTTTCTTATAGTGTAAAGTATGTATTTCCTGTGTCTTGTGTCAATTTCTATCTCTGGTACGGTTGGGAAATTTGCACATTGCAAATGGGAAGTAGTCAAAACTCATGTATTTTTACTACTATCATAATTATTGGTACGTCCGAAGAACGAAGAATTGTCGAAGAGATTATCCAGAGTTATTATGATCGTGAAGATGGTGAAATTACACCGAGATTCGTAGTATGTATTGATAAAAAATCGAAAAATTAGAAAATTGCAACATAAAAAGGAGGAAAGTTTGAAGATAGTCGGTTTACAAAGCTTACACCGATGGAATTATTTAAAGGATCGATTATTCGTTGATACGTATAAGAAATCAACGATGTAAAGTTTTGTATAAAGTGATAGATATCGCCACTTGTCCTGTAAAAGAATGAAACGTAATGAGACGATTGTGGAGATGACCGGTTACGGGAAACGCCAACTTAGTGTGTTGTTTTTATCAATGATCAGACGTTGTGTATATTAATTTGAGTACTTTATCATTGAGACGGTCAATGAAAGTACTGGTACAAACTTGTGCCTTATCTATTTTGGACTTAATCTATTTGTTTTGTAATTTTTGTTTAACAACAATTTATTTCTCTTTCCTAATAATTAACCTTTGGTTTTACTCGAATGAGTGATGTGATCGAGTCATGCATCTCTATTTCGTCATTACGGCCATTTAAGAGGTGGTGATTCAGCAGCCTAGTTTGTTTATTACTTTTAGAAAAAGTTATAAAATCCCCTACCCTAAATCATTCTCAATCTAACCCTGTGCTTTAAACTCGAACGAGATGTAATCGAATCAACATGTCAATTCCAGTCGTTACGGCCGAAGTATGGTGATTCAAACCACCTTGTTGGTGGGTACTGTGGTGAAAGATGATATAATGATCAACCCTAATCCTTATTATAAAAAACCAATTTAACCTTTATAAACTTGTTTACTCCTTAGCTCTAGTGGTAGATATGTGTATCCTTGCCAAGCCTATGATAGAATACTCGTCACGACCGAGCAATTGAGCGAATTAGTTACATGTTTTATCTACATAATAGTTTGAGTGATTTGAGTGTTGAACATCTTCCTATTTTCGTGAGATGTTTTGGTTTGTGTAACATGAAAGTGAATGAATAAATTGCTTAACGAAAAATATCTTTAGGGATACATTTTTATAAACTTCTAAAGGCTACTTGAGGACAAGTAGGATTCAATGGGAAGTGATATTTGAATTACATCAAAATAAATGTCACTTTATAGCACTCATAATATCCCATAATAAATTTATCCATATTTGTATGATTATTGCAAGAATTGTTACTTAATCGTTTATATTTGAGAATTGCAGTAATTATGGAGTACTTGTGAAGATTAACTAAAAGGCACGCATTCTAGAGCTTAAACGAAGAAATATGAAGAAACTAACACTGACATCCTATACGCCGTATCCATTAAGGAAGATACGGCGTATTTGTGCCTGCACTTCACAAGAAACCATGAAGATTCAAAGACCAATACGCCGTATCCAGAGTTATCTATACGCTGTATTCAAGATAAAGAAACAAAATATTCTGGAAGATATTCCCGAGCGTGGTCCATACTCCAAGAAACCCCCGATACGCCATATCCAAGTCACTCGATACACGGTATCGACCAAATTTCAGACCTTATAAATAGAAAACCTAAAAATTGGTTTTCAGTGTACTTGATCAATTTTTGTATACTTTGATTCGCTAGAATATAAATATATACGTAATAGGTAAGATATATAAATGATGGAAAATACCAAGAATTTACCTTGAGGACAAAGTAAAAAGGAAAAATCTTTTACAAATATAAATAAAAATATTATACTATATAAAACCGGAAGTATGAATTCCCGTGTCGTTCTCCCCACATATGATTTGTGAAATTGAAACCACGTTTGATGTTCGGACAATGATTTGAATTGAAGACAAAGATTGATTTGATTATCCACTTTTTAAAAATTAAAATAAACAAATTATAACAATTAAGCAAGAAGATAAATAACGGAAAAACAAACTTTAACTAAAAAACGCAAACCGGGACCCCAAAGCGAGGTTATAAAACACCTAAATATCCTAAAATTAAACCTAACTTAATTTTTTCTTTTTAAATGGTCTCTATTTGACTAAAAATTAATTTTAAGGAAGATACGGAGTGGTTACGCGTGACTCTCCTTTGAAGGTTGTATCATTTGAAAATGATGATTTGAAGTCAATGAGTGGTTTAAACACTCATTCTGATCGTAATGATGTGGGGAGTTCAAACCCTAATCCGTTCTCTAGTGGTGACAATAGGGAAACGAATAGGATGAACAAGTTTTCTGTTGCTGGGTTTGATGGTTGGGTAGTACTCACAAGACGTGCAAAAGGTGAGGGTTCTGGTGACTTACAACAAGGTGCTCTTAACACCTCTTACTCTCAATCGTTCCTGTTAAGGTTGCTGGTCCGGTCATGTGGACGTGAATTCATCACCTGATAATGGCAAAAAAGATTTCGTTTGCACTGTTATGGGTGCGTCAACCTATCAAAAGGTTGTTAATCTATTCGGAGCTTAGGAAAGATGAGGTAGTGGAAGGGGTCCGCTGTAATGCTTTACCACATGCAGCGGTTGAAGAGGTCCAAGTTAGCGTTTAATCGAATAGCTTTAGGATATTTCATAGTTAAACGCCTTGGCTTTCAATTGGAGGAAAAATATTAAAAACACATGGGCTAAATTTTGGTATAAAAAAAATAAAACGTACATGACGATTTACTTTCGTTCCAATTTGAATCGAAGGCTGTAAATGGAAAGGGTGCTTGAAACGGGGCCTTGGCTAATTCGTAGAGTGCCTTTGATTCTGAATATGTGGTCTCTAAATGTTGAGTTGAAGAAGGATGAGGTCAAAACAGCCCCGGTATGGATTAAGCTACACCATGTTCCCATTGTTGCTTACCCGGAAGTTGCCTAGTCTAATTACTACTCAAATTAGTAAGCCTATTAAATGTTGTATTCGAATACGTGTAATATTGTGTGAGTTCTTGTGGGAGGAGTTCTTTGCAGAAGCTCTTATTGAAGTGACTGGCTGAAAAGGCGTTTAATGGGAATCTATTTTAATAGCATTCCATTGGGAAAGGATAAAGGGCACGTCTTTGTACTACTGTTGAGATTGAATATATCGTGGTAAGCCTCCACTGTTTGCGCATGCCTAGTGTTTGATCTGACAAAGAGATTATGAGTCCTAAAAAGCTAAGAAATACATCACTATTGATATTAGTGCTAATGATATGTTTGAAAAAGAATACGGCATCTGATGGTTTTGAGGTTGTTAAAAAGAAGAAAAAGCACCAAAAACAGGTAGATGGGGTGGTTTTGAATAAACCATCGATTACTTTGCATTATCGTCGGGTTGATAGAGGTAATTCATCTAAACACTCACGTTCATATGATTGGCAAGTACTAGTAAGAGTAAGTGGGAAATCTGTGTCTTCTCCAAGTGCCCATTCTCAGAAAGTTCAATAAAGAATTCCTTTAGTGCTCTTAATGAGATGAGGGAAAAAGAATGGAAGGATACTACCACGTGGCAGCATACCAACAAGTACTTGGATGTGCTTAATGAAAGCGATAGTGAAGTGGATAAGCGATCACTTTGGAAGATCGGGATGTATAACTCAAGACCATTTAATTATGTTTGTATTGATTTATTATTGTTTATGCACCATTAAGTGGTTTTTCCCTATATGTGCTATTTGTTTATATGTAAAAGGTAGTTTTAATCATATGGCGTGTCATATGATGTAGTGGCTATTCAAGTTGTGGCTTGAGGTTAATGTAGCATTGTAGCTACATTCCATTGTTCTTATCGGGTTTTGGGAATATATTTTTTACCGGGGTTTGACCCTTTACCCAAAAAAATAGAACAAGAACGGAGTTAAAATGAGCCTTAAAACACGAAAAACGAGAACGGAAACAAATCATGTTCTTTAAAAATTGAAATTTTGCAAATTAGACCCTACGAAAGCAAAACCAATTTTCCTATAAACTTTATGATAAACGAAAATTTCTAAAAAATATTTATATTTTTTTGATTATTTTTCTATTTTTTATGATTTTTTAAAGTTTTTAATAAAAATAAATGTTTAAAAATACTAAACTATCTATAAAAATTCTAGAAAAAATACAGAAAATAGCTTGAACTAATTAGATCCTAGGAAAAATAAGCTTGAGATCACAGCTTATCGAATAAGCCACGGAATAAGCTAAAACAACTTATAAAGCTTATAAGGGAAAAACGTGTATAAAGAATTAATGTTGCAAAGGTATAATGAAAAAGACCCAAGGGCGCAGTGGTAGTGAGTGTGGTATGTGTGTGTTATAAAAGGGTTGAAAGTGTTGAGGTCGGGGGTTCGAGTCTTGCTCAACCCCGATTTCCACTTTCCCTTTTTTTATTTTTAAAAACTTATAAAAGCAAAGATGAGAATAAACTATAACCTATCAACTACTTTTATGAAGACAATTATTTTAAAAGCTGACAAATAAGCTAGAAATGCCAAACTAAAACAGACAGAAACCTACTACTTATATTTTTGCTTTTTTTCAAAACTTTTAAATACTCAAAAACTATTATAAGCTAATCTAATGATCTATAAGCTAAATTTTAACCTAAACCTAACCTAACAATCTAGAAATGACAGAAATGAGCTTAAAAGATGATCCATAAGCTGACATAAACTTATTAAGCACTTATTGAAATTTTAAAACCAAACAGCCCTTGGACTTACTTTGAGCTTTAAAGTTAAGCTAGCAAATAAGTTTTATTTGAAATGAAACTCACTTTCTATGAAAGCTTGGCTTAAATGCTATAAGAAAAAGCTATTTGAAAAGATTTTTGAAAACTAGGACTTATAGAAAAAATTTACCAAAACAGACAGGTTACTCAGCTCTTGCTGAGTTTTTCCTTTGAAATCAAAAAGACAAAAATGCTTATTTTAAGACTAAAAACAAGTAATCTAAAGTGCTTTTTATTTAAAATTCAATGAAAACAGATGAACTATGATGCCTAATCTACTTGAATACCAAGAATCAGAACTTAATATTAACTTTTACCTACTGAAAATTAAGCTACAAAATGACAATTTGTCCTTATGAGCTACTGATGCAGTAAGCAAGCAAAATGACCAAATCCTAACTCCAATTCAATGCAGTCCTAATAATACTCATTCTAACACTTTTTAAAACCACACTAAGAGCAACTAAGGCCAATTCACTTACTGAAGAAGATTAAACTTAATAATGCAAGATAGACTTAACAGATTTGAGCTTGTTTTAACTAGCTTATGAAAAATATGATTAACTCTAAACTAACTCATAAAACCTACTCTAGCAACCTTAGATTAGAGATTAAAATTAATATCCAAAGACCAATTGGCCACTAGCAGTTTTAACTTATGGTTAAAACTGCTATGCCAAACACCCCTTTAACATAATCCACTCCATTTTATCTTATGAAATAGAGATTTATAGCTCAAATCCTAATTACCAGATAACAAGTAGCTTATATCAACCTTAATGAGCATCTATCAAAAAGTAAATAAGCCAGAACTGATAAGCTACCAACTATGCTAGTTATTTTTGGTTTTTTTTGTTTTTTATGATTTTTTAAGACAAATTATGAGAAATTAAAATCTATACTATAAAAGCTAGAAACAGATAGTCAAACTAATCTAATAAGCACAAATAGACAATATTAAGCACAAATGAACAAACAAATAAGCATAATAAGCAAAATTAAGCTAGTAAATTAAGATAGTGAAGGAAATAGGAAACTGACCAAAACCTTAGCTAAACAAAGGTTATTAATGGCTCAATTGAGCAATCTACAAGCTCTGGCTTATTGTTAATAAGCCAGTATAAGTCCATATGAGCTCTTCCATTTTAAGCTCATCTTCCTTAAGTCCAAATTCCATAAGCAAAGGTACTTAAGCTGATTTTAAAGTTTCAGTAGATTAAGTTCTTATTAAAACTCAAATCCAAGCTTATAGACTTGAATGAGCTAGAATGAGCTTATTATGAGCTTATAGTAGCATACACATTTGAAAGTAATAAGAGCTTATGAGTAACACAGCTTATGAAAACTTAAAATGATGATTTTATTAAAACTTAAAACGGATTACAATGCTTTGGAAATTGAAAGTTACAAAAGTTTAAAGAGAAAAATTACATTTAAAACTGAAAATTACATAAGCTATTGAAAACTAAAGGTTTGCAGGAAAAAAGAAGATGATCATGTGAGAGTGAGTGCCTTGTATTTATAGTGCTCAAGAGAAGCTTCTAGGCCCCAAATTCTGTTAGACGCTCCTATTCATCCTGGCCATTCCTTCATCTCAATCATTGGCTTTCTATTCTTCACCGTTGGATCAACTTAGGAGCACACGGATTGCCAGCGTGGCAATCCGTGATTTGACACTTTGTGCTTCTTTACCAAGTAATTTAGTACAAAAACCCATTCCTTGATGTGTTTCTTTTTCAATCCGTGATCCTCTTAAGTTGGCTTGGACCAATGAGAAGGCTTGGTGATGTATTACTTTGCCACGTCAAAACTTAGCACTCAAATTACCCAACCACACTGTCAATTTAACTTTGCCCTTTGTTTTTATCATAGAGGTAAATGGGGAAGAAGGAGATGAACAGTAAAACAACTTTTGGCGCCCATTTTTACTTATAAGGGGTGTTTGATTTGTGTTTGACCCGGGTTAAATTCATTTTGACTTTGGGCTTGTAAAAAGAAAGATGGGCCAAGGGTATGGGTAATAGGTTATGGATTATGGGTTTTGGGCTTGGATAGTGTAAATGGTTTTAGGGTAAATAAGGAATTATCACCCGTTTAGGTTTAGGGGTAATTTTTGTAATTTTGTTATTTTTGAGGGACTGGTTTGGTAACTTTGGATTTGTCTTTTTGTGTTGACTAAGGTTGACTGAACTTTGACTGGAGTTGACCATTGTTTGACTTTTGACAGCATTCTCCCGGCTCTTTGCGTGCTCTTCCGTTCCCGTGTCCGTGTTTGTTCGGTTTTGACCGTTTTCTTGTGATTTTTGCTCTATCCGTACCTACACCATCATAAAGACAAAAAAAGAAATATACAAGCCTTTATGCACAATTTTGTCTTTTATGGGTCATTTTTGATATAAAATGGATATGTGTTTTCACACATATCACCCCATAAATAGAGGAGTTCACTTGAATTCAATGGCCAAACTGATAACAGAGATCCTCCTAAAGAATTTGACCAGGATGAAATCCTGGCTCAGCTTGATAGATTGCCAACACGTGTGAAGGGTAAACATCCGAGTTATGGGGGTGTGAAGATAAAACGCAATGTTCATGTCGAGCTTAACTGGACTAAACGGTCTATTTTTTACGAGCTTGAGTATTGGTCTTTTCTTACACTAAGACATAATTTAGACATCATGCATATCGAAAAAAATGTGTTGGGGGCCGTTTTGAACACTTTGTTAATGAATGACAAATCTAAAGACACCGCCAAGGCAAGATAAGAATTTCAAAGGTTAGGCATTCGAAATGGCTTGTGGCTCGGCCAAACCAAAAACGAGAAGTGCTTGAAGCCTCAGGCTACGTAATTTTTCACACCAGAGAACCAAAAAAAGTTTTGTCAGTTCATCAAAGGAGTTAAAATACCAGATGGGTTCAGATCATGCTTCAAGCACAAAGTGACTGATAATGATACCAATATAACGGGCCTGAAGTCTCATGACTATCATATAATGATGCAACGTTTACTTCCTTACGGACTTCAGCAATACTTGCCCGATATGATTGCAAAACCAATAATCAAGCTATGTTCTTTGTTTAAGCAAATCTACTCTGCAACTTTGATGGAGGATGACATGTTGAAAGCTCAGATCAAGGTGGTTGATATTCTGTGCGATCTTGAGCTCATATATCCTCCTGCTCTCTTTGACATTATGATTCACTTGGTTATCCATTTACCTCTAGAGGCACTTGAAGGCGGGCTTATTCGCCCCCGGTGGATGTTTCCATTTGAAAGATACATGAAGAAGCTAAAAGGTTATGTACGAAATAAAGCTAAGCTGGAAGGTTCGATTGCGGAGGGTTATGTTGCAGAAGAAGCATTGACTTTCAGTTCTCATTATTTTTAGGATGTTACCACGAAATTTAATCGTCCCGACCATAATGTGGATCCCCCTCCCCCAACGTGTCAGTTTCAGGTGTTCCGATC
>BQNB010005322.1:0-102731 GCA_026074375.1 Tanacetum coccineum | reverse complement strand
CCAACCCATCATCTCTTGATTGTGTTATGATATCCAATATACTACAACTTCTAATCTTCTATGCTAATGAAGATATAAATAGTAAAATCAAAGCGTACTCCAAAATCTTTTAACATAGCACTCATAAGTATTAAAGAAAAAGATTTGTAGATACCATCTCGTTAAAACATCCATCATGTTGTATATAGGGTGTCGAAAATACCTTAATTCAACTAACCCGACCGCACCCAAACCCTACCAAGTTTATTTCGATAGGTTATACTTGTTAAAAAAATATATTATTCTGGTTAACCTGCTTAACATGAACTTTTTTATGGTCAGGTTTTTAATGAAACTTTTATCCGTATTCAGGTTTTGAGTTAACCAAATAGCATGCATATGGGATTTTTTTTCCTTATATATTTCTTTGTTTCTAAGAAAATTTAATCTATTTTCGTAACCTTATGTTATAATAGGGCTTGGTTGAGTTAACCCGAGACCCGAATAACTCGAACTTTGTTAAGACCAGGTACATGTAAGGTTTTTGTTTTAAAACCCAATCCGGTTCAAGTTAACCCTGCCTATTTGTGTGTAGGGGTGTTAATTCGGTTTGGGTCAATCGGGTCGGGTTAATTTGGGGTTGGGGCTAAAAAACATACCCAAACCCGGCCGTATTATGATTGGAGGTTGATCGAGTTCGGTTCAACTGAACATGAGTAAAATGATAAAAAGAAATTGGCTAATATTATAAATTCACAAGGACACATTTATAAAAAATATAACAAAATTATTATTCAGGTTGACCCGAACCCGAATGACCCAAATAACCGACTCACCCGACCCGAATAGCCTTAATCGGATTCGGGTCGAGTACCCTTATGCCCTATGTGTGTGTGGTTAGACTGTTTGATTAAAGAGTAAAATACACGATTAGCGCCAGTAGTTTTCTTTGATTTCAGATATAGACCCTAATGTTACGCTTTCAACATGCCAAACATTCAAAATGCTAACAGGCTGGTCAAGTTTCACCTTTTTAACAACCTGCCTGCATTCAATAAGCCAAACACGCCCTTCTTCTTTTCAACCTCATCTCAACCCACTTGTAAATTCTAGAGAAGGGTTGTGTTTTGATGTGCATATTTAACAAACGTCACATCATGTTTATCAAGAAATAAAGAAACAAACAAGCAAGCAAAATTTTGCCACTCTAATGGTTGACATGTTGGGTTTTTTTCATTTTACCAGATACGTTATGCGGTTGGATAAAAAATATGAGCTAAACCTATTTAGCAGTTTTTAGAAGTAGTATTCCATATTTAGTGGTTGGATTAAAACTATGAACTAAACCTGATTATAAATATATACAATTGTTGGGAATTGTTGGATTATTTTATTCTTAAAAATATTATTAAAAAATTAAACCGGTCCTAATCTACTATATTTGACCCATTTTTGTGTGTGTGTTTTAGGCTTCATTTAGGCTGACCCATCCCGATCCATTTGATACCACCTTAATCCTTCTTCAGTTTCTACGTGGGTGGGGTTATGTGTCACCCAAACACATACCACTTATCTACTAACTAAAACTCTCTCTCTCTCTCTCTCTCTCTCTCTCTATCTCTCTCCCTCTCTCTCTTTCTCTCTCTCTCTCTCTCTCTCAACCTAGAGACAAAGAAGAACAAATTATTGAGATGTATACGGTGATATGATTGCATACTGTGATTGTGGTTGTGACGATTGTTCAGATTGGGTTCTTAAATGAGATTCTTTGATTATGTGGTTAGTAATTTTATTTTTTATTATTTAAGTTTGTGTTGAATGATTCTCTTAATTAGGGTTACTAGGGTTAGGCTTTTGGGGTTGAATTTTGAAATTAGGGTTTTCTTAAAATTTGGGGGGGTTTTATAGAATAGATGTGCAACTAATTTTGATTATAATATTTTTAATTTTGAGTATTGAATTGGGGCTTTTCTATTTTGACAGGTTCAGTTGTTACTGTTTGAGAGGAAAACCAAAAAATAGCATGGGTTGAGTTACACCTAAATGGTTTTGTAAGTTATCAAGCCTAATTGCATTATCTTTGTTATTTTCATATTTTAGGGTTTTGTTAGGATTATAATTTTTTCCTGTAATAGTATGATTTCAAAGTCTAATGTTAAGCTTTTGTATAGGGCTTATTTGGGGTGTTGATAAGCTGGTGTAGCAAGCCGAGTTTGAGGTGTTTAGGTATGGTTATTTTTTGGTTAGTAACACTATTCCATTAACTTGCATTTTTAATTTGTTCACACAATTAACCCATATGATAGGCATATTATAGAATGAAAATGTACTAAGGTTTTGTTATAAAAAACACAACCAACCCCACTAATGAAGATTTTTTCCTTTAGAAATAAATCTTTGGTTTATTAGAATAGAAATTATGACATTAAAGATTTCTCACCCGCCTACCGAGTTCCTGTAATGACTTTTAGAAGCCGAATACTTTAAGGATGTCCGGATCAAAAATTATTTAGCTTATGTTAATGTATTTGATATGGATAACTTTGATTAGTATTAGAAGTAGCAGATTAAATTTTTTGATTGAGCGAGTAATATGAAAAGGCGAAAATGACTTTTGCCAACAATGATATCTAAAGGGGTGTTTGGGGTTGATACTGATTTACAGAAAAACGTCAAATATATTAATGGTTTACAGAAAAACAAATTTATTTTTAGAGTAGTGAGCTTTAAACATATATACTTCTTGAAAGTGAGTCGTTTTATGTATCATCTTGACTTATTGTTTCTTAAATTGGTTTTGCAGTTGATATTTGGGTCGGACCCTTTACTGGAGCTGCCATCGCAACCTTCTACCACCAGTTGGTGTTGCCACTGTTGCTCCGCCTTCACCCACTAAGCCTAAGAAGGGTAAAGGTACTTTGCCACTTGAGAGTGATAGGGTACGACTTAAATCTTTTGTTTAGTTTTTGTTTCGTTTCATTTTATATATAAATTTAGGCTTTAGTGTATGTTGATAACAAGGAGTATTTCACAGACTGATATTTTTTCTTTTCATTTTTCTTCGGGTGTTAATTTTAATGTTTTAAGATTGTTATTGCACACTAGAATGTCAAATGTGGACTTTTAAATAAGGCCGAAGTTGTGTTTTTTTTTGTTTTAGTGTGTATCTTAGTTTGTGGCTTTATGATATGGCGTGTGCTAGAATCCTTGGGGTTGTTGGTTAGATATGGATACCCTTCGACAGGTTAATATTTTAACTTGGCTACGGATTTCAGTTTAAAGATACATTATTTGTTTCTAACTTGGACCCTTAAAAGGTTAATTGTCGAATTACTACTGATATCTTCACACACACATTTGACACAAGAATTTGCTTTAAAATGGTGTTTGGTTTCTATAAAACTGACTTAGTGGCCAAGTTTATAGTTGTTTGTAGTGCCCGTTATAAGCTGTTTTATTTTTTTTTTGTAATCTTTATTGCTCAACATAAGCTCAATGTACATGCTGATATGTGACCTTTTACTACTTCAAATGGCATATAATGTCTGGGTCTGTGAATATATGTTTGAATCAAGTCAAAACTGAGTTTTATTTGTTTTGCAGGAAAAGTGGCTTTAAAGGGGATACAAATGATACTCGAACCACGGTGAGGGATGCTGAGAAGGAAATTGGGCTTTAGAGAACAGTGTAAACTCATTATAGAACTGTTTAAGCCCAAAAAGAGGTGAAAGTGATGCACTTAGGCCAATAGCAATGAGGGCAACAAAATTACTTCACGAGTGGTTATAAGACTACCTGATATATGAAGCTGTGAACGGCTCCTCTAAACAAATATAACCCCACGTAAAAGAGGGCCACTACTATGAAGAGAACATATACATTGAGGTTTCTAGGAGCTATTAAAGTATCCTGTTATAGGTGAGCGAAATTGAAAAGTAACTTTTCTTTTATCTTTTGTATAAATTCATAAGGATATAATTTACGCAAAATCTACCCTTTGAACGGTTTGGCCACGCAGGTACGCAAAAGTTGTGTGGATCATAAGGGTTGTGCTTCTAGGTGATTTCTGCTTCTCCTGTCCATCCATTTGCTTCGCTACTATCCAAATATCGATTGCCAGTAAGTACTCTCTTTTGTCATATCAGAGTTCCTTTAAAGTAATTTTCTTAAAACGACTATCTCATTTCGTACGCGTGGCATATTGTGCATAATTTTACTATGTTCAGGTCTGGTACGGTTTGTGTAAATGTGCTTAGTGCGGGGTCTTAATAATTATTAGTATATACAAAATGGTTATGGAGCGCAGGTTGCGGCGCATGAAAAATGTCAACCTTCTAATCATCTTTGTTTCTTTCTCATTTGTGGTTAACAGCGTCAACTATCTGCCAACCTTCTTCCTTGGATACTGAAAAATGTGAACCCCTATCTCCATAGACTTTATCAACGGTAGATAATCAATAGCATGGTTTTTTAAGAGCTAAGCAACACGGCTGCGGAACACACAAGTGATGCTGATGAAGGTAGTAATAGCAATTTCCAAACTTTTACGTCATTTGTCAACTTACAATTACCTGTTTTTTCTAAAAATTCTGATTTCTCTCTTTCTAATGTTAACAATATCAGCCACTTATGAGTCTACCCTTTTCAACATCGGCAGTCGACAGAGATTATTTCAAGCAACTTTAACAGCAACAAATACACACAATTACTCGGTTGAAAGATTGTGCAAGGTCGGTGCACAATCAACAGTTTAGGGATGCCTGTCATTGGGATTGGCCAATCCAGCTTTGCAGGTATATACTTTTCCTATATTGTATGCCTCCTTGATTATTCGCCGTTCGAATGATAACAGCTCTTCACAATTCACTATAAGGTATGGGACTTAATTACTGCGCTTCCGTCAACGCTGAGTCTCTTTTTTGATCGCTCCTCATTTTCGCCAAGCTATACCCAAAGAGAGTAATTACCATATTATCATTAAGAGAAAATAACAATGCTTATCTTTATTCTTTGTTTCTTTACTTTTGTGTCACAATATTAATAGCAAAAGACTATAAAACGTAAAGATTATAATTGCAATAACATTTGTAATCATTAGGAACATATCTTATAAATAAAGGAGGAAAAACTGTGTATGCAGGTTAACTCAATCTAACCCAACATGTTATGCACTTGTCTTGATGTTTCAGAATAACTCTGATGTTTCGGTGTTCCGCACCCCCTGAAACGTCGGGTTTGGCAAACATCAGAATTGAAACAATGAAAAATCAAAATTCTCACATTTGTAGACGTTGCAGACTATTATGACAGAAACATCAGAATTGTACACCGACACAAAACATCAAACTAATCTACAAATCTGTGATATATCAAGTTCTTATGTATATCGTATACAATTAGTTATCGTACACGAATAATAAAACACCCACTCGCCCTTTTTTAAGCGCAGATAAGTCAAAAGTGCAAACATGCAGCAACTTAATATCCAGGAAGAGAGATATGTCGATGAACCTTAACAGGACGTTTCTTTCGTAGGTACTCCAAATCATCTGGAAGTCCATACCGTTGTATGTTTAAACTTGAGTTTTGGGAAGATTCTTTCCACTTTTCCATTTTACTTTAGCAAACCACTTACATCAACAAGCTAAGCTAACATATATGGGTTACCAAACATGTAATTAATTTTCTGTTACAACTATTATTTTAGCACAATGTATATCAAATTGTGTATATTACACAGTAATGTATATCAGATTGCTGTGTCTTAAGTCAAAATTCTCCATTTAGATATCATTTATCGCGGACCTGCTCTATTCGTTATACAATGACGTCCACCGGTCGTCCCATAGCGGAGCACGGGTTGACCTACTAGTTACAAACATTTAGGGGGTGTTTGTTTCGGCTTATGAAACATAAGCTCATTTGGGTTTATATTTGATAAGCCTTAATTTTATGTCTTATTTTGAGATTTAGGGGCTTATATAAGTTTATTATGATATAATAAACTTATATATGCCTCAAGTCTCAAAATAAGCCAGAAAATTGGGGCTTATCAAATAGGGCTAATGACTGAAATAAGCCGAGAGATTATTTTTTCTCACCTAATAAGCTTGTTAAGGAAAATTCAAAATAAAGAATTCGCAATTTCGTGACAAATTGGAAAAACGTGATTCCTTTAGAATATCGACACGTGTGCATTTTGAGTTACTATTTACGTCAGAAAATGTTTCTACTCGATTCAAAAAGGCTTTACTTGATAAATTTATAGTTTTGCCTTTTACAAAAAAAGACAAAAGTAATAAAAAATAATTTTATGTTTTCAAAATTCGTTTATGTTTTTCGAGTAAAAATGCATGGTTTGACTTTTCTTATTTTAATCCGCGAGTTTTCAGACTTTTAAAAAATTTCCTAAGCTGGTTAACCAAAGAGGTAACCAGAGCTACCTAACACACTAATCTAATTCAAATACAAAAACAAACTCAAAACACAAAACAAACAAACACAACAATCATCAAACACACACTCACAAACATACACGCCATTATGTCAGAACAAAATGAAGAACAATAAATAATTAAAAAAGAAGAACTGAGTAAGGTAATGTATATGTAGAGTTTTCCCCTGATCATCTTCTACTGTTTTGAGTTAATTTATTAATGTTTAATTGATTTGGGGTTTAACTTAATACTAGGGTTTAAATAGATTTAGGGTTTAATCTAATATGGTTTAAATTGATTAACGGTTTCAGTTAATTTTTTGTGTTAAACGATCTAGGGTTTATCACCTTGTTTTTATTTTGTCTGGTTGTTTGTGTACCTTTGTTCTTTTTTTTGGTTAATTGTACCATTTATCCTTTTTTGGTTTGGAATTTCCCCTTGTTGAGGTAAATTTACGTGGGCTACTTGGGCTTGGTAAAAGTGACCTCAGTGGTGATGAATATTGAGTTCAGCTTGGTTCCTCCGGAGCTTAATCCTTTGTCTCCTGGCTGAAAATAAGAAAGAACACTGTTAGATAGCCCTGGGGTGTGAATCCGGGACTAACTCCGATGTAAGAGTAAGTATGGTGATATGAGATAAATGCGGAGAATATAAAGTATGGTCCGGAGTAGGTGTTGTGTGTATCGTCCTGGAGAAATGAGCTCTCCTTTTATACTATTTGGGATTCGCTACAAGGCATAACCGTGGGTGTTAATACAAATAATGTCTAAAAACGTTATTTATATTTTTTGACCTCTCAATGTTTTGATAATAACAAAATGTAAAAATGTTTACGATAAACGTTTACAAATTATTAATCATATAATTCTATTTCTAAGATTAGTGATCACTTAAGGTATGGAAAAACAAATTATTAAGCATGATTAGTGATCAGGAAAATATTTTTCTCCTAACCATCACATTTTTACAAAAGTATTTTCACAAAAATAAATATACAATATATCTTCTAATTAAAAGAAAAGTTTTATTTAAAACTTAAATTTGAAATTCAAAATTTTCCTCCAAAATAGAAGATTCCATACCAGAAACAACCTTCCCCACAAAAGACAAAAACAGGAGCGTAGTCTACTGGGCGGCCCTCTTATAGGTCTGGCGGCCCTCAGATATATCTGGGACCGCCGGGACCGCCAGTAGATGATCGTTGAGATTTCTGTCTATAAATACTGCACTATTTCTGGCAGAAAAACATACCTCTTAGCACGAATTTTTCAGATAACTTTCTCTCTCTAAAAACCGTCTTTCTCTCTCTCTAAATCTCTTGATTACTAACATTCTTAGATCTTGTTTTAAGTGATCCAATCTCATCTCATCTTTCTCATTCTTCTATCAAATGCAATAGAAGAACATTCGTATTCGCCAAGAAACGAATTGTTATTTAGTGATCTCTCATCTCTTCTTCTAAGTATTAAATCTCTATTGTAATTATCTTGTGTAATTGTGATTCGGATTATGTGTAAATCCGATAGTGTAGATCTTGTAATTGTGTAGTGTTTGTGAAGTGGTATATTGGTTCTAGATAAGATTAGGACTCGATATTTAGCTTAGTGTCGAAAAATAACGTAAGCGACGTGTAAACGGTTTTCTCCGTCTGAAGGGAGCTTGTTTACATAGTGATATCTCGAGTAGGATACTCGGGGGGTGGAGTAGGGTGAAGAAGAGCTTCGTAGCTGAACCACTATAAATCTTGGTGTCTTGGTTTGATTGTTCCTTCTCTCATCTTTTTATATTGTTGTGATTGTTATTTAGTATTAGTTTAGATATTTACATTATTAATTCATATTGTTGATTGATTGAACATACAACTCGAATCTAAGTATTTTGAAAGCAAACTTTTAAAACGTAAAAAGAACATGTAAACTATTCAACCCCCCCTCCCCTCTTGTAGTTTCCACAATTGGTATCAGAAGCCAAGGTCACTCAAGATTTTTAAAATATAATGTATTTTAAAGCTTGGATCGATCTATGGATTCCGACAAATATGTAGAAGGGCAATCCATGCAAAGACCACCACTTTTTGAAAGTGACAGTTTTATTTATTGGAAAAATAGATTCGAGACATATGTTAAATAAAAAGATCTTGATCTCTGGTATGTTATTACTAATGGTGATTTTCAACCTATTCAACAAAATCCGGAAACCAAATTAGATGAGGTTATCCCATTTGAAAAACAAAGTAATGATCTTAAAAATAAGCTTGCGAAAAATAACGAAGCTAAAATGGTTATTTACAATGCTTTGCCAAGAAAAGAATACGAAAGAATTTTTATGTGTAATACGACAAAAGAAATTTAGAAAACTTTGTTAATCACCCATCAAGGTAATAACCAAATCAAAGATAACACGATCGACCTTTTTGGTATAACAACATGGATAATTTGTCATTTCCGAAGACGAATCTATAGATAGTGCTTTTGCTAGATTTAATACTATCATTACTAGTTTAAAAGCTCTTGATGAAGGTTATTCTATTAAGAACTATGTCAGGAAGTTTCTTAGGGATCTACATCCTAAATGGAGAGCAAAGGTCACAGCGATTGAAGAGTCGAAAGACTTAACATCACTGTCACTTGATGAACTCATCGGGAATCTCAAAGCTCATGAGATGATCATTAAGAAAGATTCCGAAATAGTTAAGGGAGAAAGAAAATCTCTTGCTTTAAAGGCTAAGAAAGAATTTAGTGATGAGGAGTGTTCGACTTCCGAAAGTGAAGATGAAGAATACGCCATGGCGGTTAGAGACTTCAAGAAGTTCTTTAAGAGAAGAGGTAGATTCGTGAGATAACCTCGGAACTACAAAAAGACATTCCAAAGAAGTAGTGATGACAAGAACGGTAAAGGTGATAGAAAATGCTTTAGATGTGACGATCCAAATCATCTTATTGGAGAATGTCCAAAACCACCAAAAGATAAGAACCAAAGAGCTTTCGTTGAAGGTTCTTGGAGTGATAACGGTGAAGAAGATGATGAGAAGGTCAAAGACGAAACGTGTCTCGTAGCTCAAGCATCAAGTGAGGTATGTTCCGAATCCTCTTACTTAGTGATGAAAACTCATCAATAGATGATTTAGTTCTAGATAATGAATATGATAAACTGTGCAAAATGAGTTTAAAGATAATCACTAAAAACAAAAGATTAAAAGCCACTAGAAATAGTTTAGAAAAAAACTTGGTATTCTAAAAAAAAGTGTCTACACTCGAGAAAAATAAAGGAGTTGATCTCGAATGTGTAAAGTGTCATATGCTTAAAATTAAGAATGAAAAACTCAAAGAGGAAGCCATTAGATTAACTAAATTTGAAAAGAGTACACATTGTCTAAATGAAATGTTAAGTAATCAAAACCCCCCCGAAGAAAAATTTGGTTTAGGGTTTAATACATTTGAAGCATCATCTAGTGGAACTAAGGAAATAAAATTTGTAAAAGCCTAGAAAAAGACGTGTTCTGACGGAGGTCCCATAAATATGGGCGCGCCCCATAATGTACAAGCGTCCCCCAAAGCAATTATGGGACCGCCACCAGTCAGTACGCCTGGATCTGAGAAAAATGTGTCTTTTTAAAAATCTATTTTGGGTCCTAGACCAAAACACATAACAATAAACAATGTCAAAGTTCCCATTGTTAGTGATAACGAAGTTAAATAATTTTATAAGCCATTGTCAAAACTCAAAGTTGGATTTTCAAAACCTAATTTTAGATTAAAAACTCCACTACCTAGAAGAGTCAATAATAATTATCCTTGTCCTAAGACACCGCAACCAAAAAGTAACGTTGGTTGACAAAATCAACCTCATGGCTTTCCCGTAACTTGGAACAATTTCCAACGTCAAAGTTACATGCCATGGGAAATGTGTCTTTCATTTCCACATACCAATCAATTGCATCAAATGCAAGGGATGTTTATCACTAACAACTTTGGACCCATGCGATATTGGGGACCAAATGTTTGAGTTATTGTCTTATATAATTAGATATGCCTTGGAGTCGACTTGGATCTCGATGAGTGGATAAAAGATAGCGGATGCTCTAAACACATGACGGGTAACCGAAAGCTATTCTCAAGATACAAGGCATACAACGGAGGTAACGCTATTTTTGGTAGCAATCTTCGCGGTTACATCATTGGCAAAGGAACGATTTCAAATGACTCTCTCAAAATAGATAATGTAGAACATGTAGATAACTTAAGATTTAACTTGTTAAGTGTAGGACAAATATGTAACAATAAGTGTAGAGTAGCTTTCTCTGAACATGATAGTGAAATTACTAAGGATGGTAAGGTCATACGTAGAGGTATTAGGAAGAAAGGCTTATATGTGATGAAATTAGGAAATAAGCCAAAAGACCAAATTTGTCTAGTAACGATTGATGAAAACTCCACGTTGTGGCATAGGAGATTAGGTCAAGCCAATATGCGTCTTATTCAATAGTTAGCATCTAAGGAATAGTTAGAAACCTACCTAAGCTTAAGTTTGATCAACACTTCTGTAATGCTTGCAAAATTAGAAAACAAGCTCACGCTAGTCACGAAGCTAAGAATATAGTCTTAACGACTAGATGCTTAGAACTCCTTCATATGGATTTCTTCGGTCCATCCGCCGTACGGAGTTATGGAGGAAATCGCTACACCTTAGTCATAGTAGATAACTACTCTAGGTATACTTGGACTAGATTCCTTAAGGACAAAATCGAAGCCTTCGATCAATTCGAAATATTCAGTAAGAAAATTCAAAACCAATTAGGATGTACAATAGTGTCAATAAGAACCGACCATGGAAGGTAATTTGATAATGAGGTGAAATTTGGAGAGTTTTGTAATGCCAATGGAATTACACATAACTTTTCAGCTCCACGCACTCCTCAATCAAATGGCGTGGTTGAAAGGAAAAATAGGATACTTCAAGAAACGAGTAGGTCTATGTTGAATGAGCAATCGTTACCACAAAAGTTTTGGTGTAAAGTCGTAGATACTTCAACATACATTCTCAACCGAATCCTAATTAGATCCATCTTAGGAAAAACATCTTACGAACTCTTGAGAGGTAGGAAACCTACTCTTGATTATTTTAGAGTGTTTGGAAGCAAGTGCTTCATTTTAAACACTAAAGACTACCTTACCAAGTTTGACCCAAAGTCATACAAATGTGTCTTTTTAGGTTACTCGCAAAATAGTAAAGCCTACATCATCCGTAATAAACATACTAGGAAAGTCGAAGAATCACTCAACGTGACATTAGATGAAACTCCTCCACCCTCTAAGACATCACCCTTGGTGGATGATGACTTAGATGAAGAAGAAGCAATTAAGGTTACCGAAAAGAAAAACCTAGAAAATGACATTGAGGATGAAACTTTAGAGATTGACGAAATAGTCAATATTAAGGAATCTAGGAACCATCCATTAGAAAATGTCATAGGAAACCTCAACCAAAGAACCCTTAGATCACAAGCCCAAAATCAAAGTAACTTCTTTTGTTTTATATCAACTATAGAACCTAAAAATGTAAATGAAGCCTTAACGAATGATAGTTGGATAGTCGCCATGAAAGAAGAATTAAATCAATTCATTGCTAACGACGTTTGGGAGTTAGTTCCACAACCTAGGAATATGACAATCATAGGAACTAAGTGGGTGTTTAGAAATAAGTTAGACGGGAACGGTATTGTTTCTCGAAATAAGGCTAGGTTAGTTTCTTAAGGCTTTAATCAATAAGAGGGCATCGATTATGATGAAACTTATGCCCTAGTTGCTAGACTTGAGTCAATTAGGATACTATTAGCTTATGCTTGTGCTTTAGATTTTAAGCTATTCCAAATGGATGTAAAAAGTGCATTCCTGAACGGTTTTATCAATGAGGAGGTATATGTGGCACAACCTCCAGGATTCATTGACTTTGAAAAACTATATCATGTTTATAAACTTAAGAAAGCTTTATACGGTCTTAAACAAGCACCCAAAACTTGGTATGATAGATTAAAAGCTTTTCTTATTAAACATGAATATAAAATGAGAATGTTAGATAACACTCTTTTTACCAAGAAGAAAAGTTCAAACCTTATCATTGTTCAAATATATGTCGACGGCATTATATTCGGCTCGATTTGTCAAGACACGTGTGATGAATTTGCCAAAATCATGCATGACGAGTTCGAGATGAGCATGATGTGTGAACTTAACTTCTTCCTTGGATTACAAATAAAAAATTGAAAGATGGTATTTTCTTTAATCAATCTAAATATATTAAAAAAATGCTTAAGAAATTTGGCTTAGAAGAATTTAAACCAATGAAAACCCCCATGTCCTCCGATACTAAACTCACGAAAGAAGAAGAGTGTGAGTCGGTAGATAGTACCAAGTATCGAGGCATGATAGGTAGTTTATTATACCTAACGGCAACCAGACTGCTACCTTTTCAGTATCAACTAACTCGGAGTGAGAAAGTCAATAGATAACGTGTGTATCTCCGTGACAAATGAGACAAGTATCTGTTGAGAGAAACTTGAATGGCTGGGAAGGGTTGTGTAGTGCATCACTGGGTCCATGATGTCTTGTCTTCAATACCGAAATTCATCTTTGTGAAAACTGATAGCATATGTATTGACCTGGTTTATGCCTAAGTTGTTTGGATGACTTCTTTCTTTACACCCTTTATCCATATATTTCTTTTTAATTCTTCAACCCTTTCAATGTTAAACCAACGCGTCCTCATTATCACTATGTTGGGTTTGTTCCGGTGATAACTCATGCCTTGGATAAAATTCTTCCCAATCTTACTTTACTCTTTTTTCGATCATGCCTAAGGACTTCTATTCTATCTAATGGAGCGTCTCTGGGTAGATCTCTCCGATTCTGGCTGGATCATGGAACAAAATACCTAAACTTAACCGCCTTATATCTCCGTAAATAACAACAGTTGGTTGGTCTTTGCGTATTTCCATTGAAGCCATAAAACCATTAAAAATCAGTCAACGTGTTCGAGAAATCATTTGTAACACATTGAGAGTTTTCTATATCACCAAAAAGCTCCCCCTATACATATGCATCATATTATGAAAGAGTTTTGCACATGCGAGGTTGAGAACGCACTTTAAACTCTTGAGTCTTATAGATCATATTACTTTTTCATTGATCACATTTTAATCACATTTTCTCCCCTTATGAAAATAATTATTCTCTTAGTATTTTCATACAAATTGATTAAAATTTTAGAAATGAAAAAGTTTCATGGGGAGAAAAATGTTGACTCCTACATAGCATGAATTAATGGAACCTTTTCTGTGGCTCCTCCTCAATTTCACACATATGACACCAATTGAGAGAATAGGATTATGACTTTGTAAATTCTATGTGAAATTGAGTTTGAGCTACTTGTATATGTTTTAACAAAATGAGTGTTTAAATATTATTAACATTTAACATATTTCATTTGTTTAAACATTCGGAAATATTTTAGACACACAATATAGACATGTGAGTATGTGTCTAAACGCATTAAAACTTGGTTTTAAAAGCTCCCCTTTAAAAATTGATTCACTTATAAATAATGATTCGACTTTTGAAAGTTTCATGAGGAGGGAGTGTCAAACACATAATTTTGAAAGATTTTGAATTTTTTTTTGAGAAATTCTTGAAAAATTATGTTCAACGGTTTTAAAACCAATGTCACTTGACCTCTAAAGACTTTGAGTGTCTTTGTATCGAAGTTTTGTGTCAGCTTAAGACCAATAAAATTGATTTTCTCGTTGTTAGGATAAGTTATCTGTAAAGATAAACTTTCCTTTATTTGAGGTCCGAGTTACAGTCTGAAGTAACTGTAAGTCATTGTCATGAGCTCAAAACTTTAAATGTTTTGATATTAGCTCATGACATAAAAGATTTCTCTTTTCGTTGTTAAGGATAAATGCACTTAAGCGTACACTTTCCTTTTATTTAAAGACCGGGTTGTTATCTGACATTTAATAACAAACCATTAAGAAAAATTAGAAATGACATATTTTGTAACTTTTGAACTCTTGCTCGAACTTCATTTACACGCCCGTGTCAATATTAATCAACATTTCTAGGTACATAAATGTTATCAATTCCAAGAGACATGTCGAGAAGATTCTTTTTGGTATTTTTGAAATTTTCTAATTTTGTATTTGGTTTTTAAGATTTTCTATTTTTCTATTTTTCTTTTTCAAAAATATTTTATATCATAATTAAAAATAGAATGTTTATACAAAGAAGTCGAGGATAAGATATTTCCATGTGATGAACCCTGTGAAGAAATGGGTTCAGGAGCCTTTGAGGTACCTACACTCAAAGATGAAGATTTTGCACAAATAGTAGTGTTAGGATTATGTTTTTTCTTTCCTAATGGTGAAGCACTATCATTCGTGTTGTAGCAGGTTGTAGAAAACTAGAAGGGGGGTTGAATAGTTTACCACTTTTTAATTTAAGGTTTTAAAGTGTATATAAAAATTCTAGATTCGACTTTATGTGAATTCAACACTTGCATAATATGAACAATATACTTATCTAAACAATCAATAGGATAGTATGAAAAAATAGTGTAAGACAAGAAATAAGAGTAAGAACAATCAAACCACAACGCGAGGATTTATAGTGTTCGGTAACGAAGCACCTCTTCGCCCTACTCCACTCCTCGAGCACCTAACTCGAGAGTTTTCTTCACTATGTCAACAAGCTCCCTTATGGCGGAGAAAGCCTTACACAACTTTCGCTTATCTTGATTTCCGACACTTAGCTAGATGTCAAGTTCTAATCCTTATCTATAACAATCTACCACAACTTCATAACTCACTACACAAACTTGACTTCACACTTGATCACGACTACACACTGACTTCACGACTTGATCACGACTACACAACTTCTTCACACCTTAGTTTTCTTCACACCACTACTATAATCACACCTAACTAACACTACTAGGAAAGATCACCAAGATCTAACTATACTTACAACAATCACCAAGATCTAACAACTACAAACCAACTTTTACATAGATTACAATGATTATACAATTATGATCATGGATACAATAAGATTGCAACAACCTACACAAAGGTTAATACTTTCTTCAACTTGATGATGGAAGTATTCTTCTCTTGCACTTGAGGAATTGAGCTTGGATCACTTGGAAACAAAGCTTTATGATTAAATGATCAAAGGATTTTAATGAGATGTGTGGGCTGTTTTAGAACAAAAAGAATGAGTGGCAAAAGATGAGAAAATAGTATGTAAAAGTCCAGTATTTATAAAAAAACTTGAGGAGCGACTACCTATGTGGACGGTCCCTTAAAATTGTTGAGCGGTCCCGCCCTTAAAATTAAAGGGTCGTCCGTGTTAAATTATCTGTAACTTAGACAGATTCAAAGTTCAATATAAAAGTGTTTTTGATTATATTCTTCTTTACATTGTTGATTAAATTCCGCGTAATCAATAGTGGCTAATCATTGTTACTTTATATTTATCTAAGGTAACAAACCCTTTACAAGCTAAAGGTTAAGATCCATTAAGCAAAGGGATCCTACAACATGGAAGTCCTCAAATAGTTTTAACTTTCCTACATGAACCTCCACGTTTCTCACAACCTCCTATGAGATATGACTTAGTTCTATCTGTGGAAAACCTTTTTATTTTAAGGTTTTAAAGTGTTTGTAAAAATTCTAGATTCGACTTTATGTGAATTCAACACTTGTGCAATATAAACAATATACTTATCTAAACAATTAATAAGATAGTATGATAAAATAATGCAAGACAAGAGATAAGAGTAAGAATAATCAAACCACAACGCGAGGATTTATAGTGGTTTGGTAACGAAGCACCTCTTCGCCCTACTCCACTCCCCGAGCACCAAACTTGAGAGTTTTCTTTACTATGTCAACAAGCTCCCTTATGGCGGAGAAAATCATACACAACGTTGCTTACACCGATTTATGAGACAAAGCTAAATGTCGAGTTCTAATCTTAGCTAGAACCAATCTATCACAACCCGACTTCACTACTTGTTCACCTTTCACAACTTCACGACCTTCTTACAACTTCAAGATTCTTTATAACTTCTAAGACTTCACTTCACCACACTACTTATATCACAAACATATCTATCACTATGGTAGATCACGTGATCTAAACTATACTTACAAAGTCGCCAAGATCTAGCTATAAACACAAATTCAAGATATACTATTGGATTTACAAATATGTGATATGAATGCAACAAGGGTTGCCAATACACACTAAGGTGAAAACTTCTTCACTTGAGGATGGAAGTATTCTTCTCTTGCACTTGAGGAATTAACTATGGATCACTTGGAAAACAAAGGCTTTATGTCGGTTCCAACTGAGTTAAATCTCGTTCGGTTCTAACTAGTGAGCACTCGTTCGGTTCCAACTGACAGGAGTCTAGTTCGGTTCCAACACAGATGAACTAGTTCGGTTCTTGAAACAGACAACTCGTTCGGTTGCCAAAGAGATACTAGTTCGGTTCCCACTATAACTGAGCTAGTTCGGTTCTCTTGATCGGCTTACTCGTTCGGTGACCTTGTTCGGTTGTACTCGTTCGGTTCCAACTACTACGAAACTCAAATTTTCAAAACTCAAAAAGACACATTTTTGAATGGTTTTTAGCAAAAATTCTTGTACAACTAGTGTTACTAACCCTATAGGAACAATAAAAATGAAAACTTTAAGGTTTTTACACCAAAAAATTTGAATCAAAAATTTTGTTCTTTATAAAGATTTTGAACACAAATCACAAGATAAACACAAAAACTAAACACACCACTCCATGGCTCTTGATACCAATTGAAGAAACATGTAATCTTATGATCTAAACCAAGAACAAGAGAGAGAGATGTGGGTTGTGATGTTTAGATAGAGAAAGTGATGGAATGGATGATGTTATTACTATGTGGAAATATGGAAGAAATGAAACAACCAACCCCTCTCCAAGGCTAGGAGAGGGCTTATATAGTTACATGATGGCTGGCCCATGGGCTATGATGGGCTTCCCATGGGCCTTGGGCCAGATTAGCTTCTATACTTAACATGACACAATCTACGAGCTAAGACCTATTACAACTTGGAAGTGACCGACACTTTTTGTGTTTCCAACAGGGCGGTCCCCATAAATAAGTGGGCGGTCCCCTTAAAACTAAGGGGGCCGCCCTTGTATTTAAAGGGGCCGCCCTAGACTGGGCGCTCCCCATTTTGTCCTTTTGAAATGAAAATTTACTACTAATTACTTGTTTACGTTTAATTTTACATTGAATATTTCTATATTTTGTGATTATTAAAACGTAAAGATGTGAAAAATATTAATAATGTTTTTAGGCATTATTTCTTTCAACAATATACATATACATATATATTTTAAAACATGGGGACTTTATTTTCAACACCATTTTAAGTGCGAAAACTGTTAGAACCTCTTTTAAAATCAAGAAAATAGATGCACACCGTCAATAATCGTAAGAATCCACCCATGTTCTTATGTATCATCATGAACTCTTCCTCCTCTTTCACAAAAACCTTACACTCGCCCGCAATACTACCATTGCACGCCTTATAAAAACATACATGCACACTTTCAAAGAATAAATTTGTATTTCTAATTTTTCATCAAATTCTTTAGAAAAAATATGCTTTTTATAAAATATATTTGTTCTTTTTAGAACGTATCTGTAGAGGTTATTTGGTCTTGTAGTTGATTAATGTCATCAACTAGGCTTTCTCTACTTGGAGATAGAGGTGGTGTGTGTTGAGTTTGGTTGTCACTTTGAGGTGGAGCTTGAGTGTGAGTAACATGTGAATTGATGGGTGAGATGGGAAATGGAGGATGTGAGACAACTTGTGGTGATGTGGTAGTGTTCTTGATGTAAGGATTTGATAATGCTTGATTGGGGTGATTGTTTTCTTGAGATGGTTCATGATGAGGCGTGAGTGGTTTTGGTATTGGTGAAGGTGAACTTACATTGAGCTCATTGGATGTGGTACAAGGGTTTAGTTTCTTCCTCCAAATGGGTTTCACACTCATTTTGGCTACCCTTGATGGTTTGGATGTGTGTTTGTTAGGAGATGTCATTGGTGAGGATGATTGTGATGATGATGGTTGAGAATGTATTTATAGTGGAGGAAAGGTTTAAATAAGGAATAATGAACATTTAAAGGATCAAATCCAAGAAATGTTTGTGAGTTTAGGGAAACAGTAGCTAAGTCTAGAGGGTATTTGGTCAAAAAGGGATGAAAAATACTGTTTTACCCGTTACTGTTTAGGCCGGTCCCCTTAATTAGGGGTCGGTCCCCTTAAAATTAAGGGGGCCGCCTACTGCCATTTCCCAGATTTTCCAAAAATTGATTTTTCTCAAAATTTTGTGTGAGGGTTTCTGTTTTGGTGGTTAATTTGCAGCAAGTCCATCCTTTTATGGCAATTAAGATTTTTTAGCACATAGCAAGCAAGCATTCAACATTCTACATATATAACAAGTTGTAGGATAAAACTATTTCACATAATTTTGGCATATAATCATATATAAATTGAAGATCAAAAGAGTGAAGAGCATATAAAATAGTGACTAAATATAATGCACAAAGAATTTTTCTTGTCAAAGGGGTTAAGTGAAAAATGAATCGAACTTTTATGCAAATACCATTGTGTGCCTAAGTACGACAAATGTGGAGTAGCGATTATTTCGACACTAAGACATGTAAAACCAAAGAAATAATCCAAGTACTCCTTGATTCAATTTTGCTCAATCAAGATTGTTGAAAGAATATATATTAAATTATATACTTTTGACAACAAGTAAGAGAACTTTATGCATATGTGAAAAATATTTTTAACATATCTCAACAATATATGAAAATTGATTTTTAGGTGCCCCTAGTTGTGAGAATGACTTTTTAGAAAATAATAAATTAGGACTATTGTGTATATGTATAATGAGATATGCATTTAGATAAAAGAATTTGTAAAAGTTTGCTTATGGACTTTTCATAATCTTGTGTTTTTGAGTAAAATAGAAACCTAGACACAGAGAATTTTTTTTTTAGTCAGTCAGGTGGGTGGTCCCCTTAAAGTCTGGGTGGTCCCATTAAAATTAAGGGGGCTGCCCTTTATGAATTAAGGGGGCCACCACCTGTTGAGATAATTTTTCTTAGATTTTTGACAAACAATTTATTGATGATTATCATTTCTTTATTATGCCTAAAACTTAATCAATTTGTTCCATCATTCCTAGACCTAGACATAAGTACTTAGATGGCTCACGTTTAAGTGGTTTAGTTAGAATATCGGCTATGTTGTCTTCCGATGAGACCTTTTCTATAAAGATATTCCCCTTTTGAACATTATCGCGAAGGAAGTGATGACGAATTTCAATGTGTTTTGTTCGTGAGTGTTGAATGGGATTCATACTTAAGTCTATAGCCCCTTTGTTATCACACATTATTGGAATGTCGTCTAACATAAGGCCATAGTCTATGAGAGCTTGTTTCATCCATAAAGCTTGTTGACATGCCTTTCTGGCGCTTACATACTCCGCTTCGGTTATGGAGATGGCAGGAGCGATTTACTTCTTCGAAAACCAAGATGTTAGGCAACATCCCATAAACGTGCAAACACCACTAGTGCTCTTGCGATCTACCTAATCTCCCGCATGATCCGAATCCGCATACACTATTGTTTCTATGCCAGATCCCTTAGGATACCATAATCCTAAATGCGTAGTGCCTTTAATGTATCGGAAGATACGTTTAACCGCTTCTAGGTAAGAGGTTTTGGGATCCTCTTGAAAGTGTGCACAAAGGCAAACACTAAACATGATATCGGGTCTACTTGCCATCAAGCATAATAAACTACCTATCATGCCTCTATATTTGGTATTATCTACGGACTCACCGTCTTCATCTCTCGTGAGTTTGGTTTCGGTTGCATATGGGTTTTCATTGGCTTAGAGTATTATAGTCCAAATTTCTTAAGCATTTCCTTAATATATTTTGATTGATTAAAAAATATTCCATCATCTAATTGTTTTATTTGTAATCCTAAGAAAAAATTTAGTTCCCCCATCATACTCATTTCAAACTCATCATGCATGCTCTTGGCAAAGTCAGCACATATTTCTTGACAAGTTGATCCGAATATAATGTCATCAACATATATTTGGACAATAATGAGGTTGGAGTCTTTCTTTTTATTGAAGACTGTGTAGTCAATTGAAAAGGTTAAGGTGTCTTTGGTGGATGGATTTTTATAGGGTGCATTGGGAGCACTAGGAGATGATTCATGAAGCTTGGGTGATGGGGTTCTAGTGTCTTCATTTGTAAAGTCAATGAAGAGTTGTTTTGGTGGTATGATGGTGAATTTTGGTTTCTTTGATGGTTTGGAAATGTAAGCTTTTGGTGAAGCCATGGAAGTTGATATTGGTTAGTGTATGATGAGGAAGATGATTTGTTGGTGATGATCATTTGGAAATGAGTTTGTTTTATCCATAGTGGTTTAAGACTTTTCTGATGCAAAACTAATCCTACTTCTATATTAATTATTATCCACTAACTCATTTTTCTTCATCTACGTGAGTTCGTGGCCATAGAAAATTTCCATTTTATAGTGGTTCATAGATAATCCATGTGAAAGAATGGTTCCTAATGAAAAAATTCTTTTAAAAATTAGAAAACCAACAAATGGCATTTCTAGTGACTACCATATTTCCTATCTATCACTAATACTAAGTATATCATATACCAATCTATAATTTACATGATTAGAGAGTGAGACGTACCTTAGCCTTCAAGAGAAATTACTTTAAAATCTTCAAGGTAACAAGCTTTAAGGATGGGGATTTATGGAAATCCAATATGAGTTCTTCAATTTGTTTGACGAAAGCCAAAGGATGCTTGTAGATGATTAACCTCGAAAGATATGATGATTTAGACATTTTGTCCCCATCATTTCATGGTCCCAAAGTTATTATTTCTGAACATGTTTTGCATTTGATTCAAACATATGCACGATGAACATCTTCCATATTGAGTAAAGCTTGGTTGGTGTGGATGATTCCACATTGTGTGATTAGTGTTAGAGTAATTTGGTCTACCTTGGTCTCTCCTAGGTTGAGGTGTTTTGGAACGAGGATGAGAGTTTTCTTTTCTTCTCGAAGGAGGTGTTTTAGACCTCATTGTGAGTTTAGTAAATCCGACTTTGGGTTTTAAGGAAGGTTTATAAAAACGTTTTACCTCATCATTACTTGCAATAGTAATTTTAGTATTGTTTATAAGTATAAATTTTGGTTTTGAGTTTGAGTTTGATTCTATCAATTTTTCTTTCGACTCGACTTCTTGAGCTCTTACAAAGTTTACTTGTTTGGTTTCGCTAGGTGACCCTTTGGTAAAATTAAATCCTAAACCGGATTTATCTCCGAAAGATTTTTGAGAACTTATTATTTTCTTAAGTGAGTGACTACTATCATTAAATTGATTTAGCCTAGATATTTCTTTTCTAAGCTTCTCATTTTCAAACTTAAGGTCTTGACATAATTTGCATTCTTCATTTACTTCCTTACCTTTTTCTAACCTAGATAATTTATCTTTTAATTCTAGTGCTTCATTCTCTAATTCTATTTTAGCTTGTTTTAGAGTTTTATTTTTAGCCATGACTTTTAGTCCTATTTTGCACAGTCTACTATATTCACTATCTAAGTCATTTTCGTCTAATGATGATTGGTCATCACTAAAATATTCGGTTTCAGAAAGTACCTCATTTGAAGCTTTAGCCATAAGACACTTTTCGTCCTTTGTCCTTTCTTCTTCATCTTCGTCGCTATCACTCCAAGATCCTCCAACAAACGCGTTTTAAGTTTGATATTTTGATTGTTTCGGACATTCTCCGATGAGATGATTTGGATCTCCACACTTAAAGTATTTTCTTTTGCTTTTACTATAACCATCATTTCTACTTCTTTGGAATGTTTTTCTATCGCCTCATGGTTGTCTTACAAATCTTCCTCGTCTCTTGAAGAATTTCTTGAATTCCTTTACGGCCATAGCATACTCTTCATCTTCACTATCGGAGCTTGAGCTACCTTCATCACTTACTTCCTTTTTCACCTTTAATGCAAGAGATCTACTTTGTTCTTTCTTGCCTTTGACTGTTTCGAAATCTTTTTTTATTAGTTCTTCATAAACTTTCAAGTTTCCAATAAGTTCGTCAAGAGGTAAGGTTGTTAGATTCTTTGATTCTTCAATCGTCGGGACTTTCGCGCGCCATTTTAGATGTAATGCCCTAAGAAACTTCCTAACAAAATTCTTGCTAGAAAAACTTTTATCAAGTGCTTTTAGACTAGTAATAATAGTGTTAAATTTAGCAAAGGCATTATCTATTGATTTCTCTTCCAGAATCGTAAATTGTTCATATTGTTGAACAAAAAGATCTATTTTGTTAGCTTTGACTTGATTATTACCTTGATGAGTGATTAATAAAGTATCCTAAATTTCTTTTGCGGTTTGACACATAAAAATTCTTTCGTATTCTTTACGTGGTAAAACATTATAAATCATCATTTTAGCTTCATTATTTTTGCAAGTTTCTTTTTAAGATCATCGTTTTGTTTATGAAAAGGTACAACTTCATCCTTTTTAGTTTCAGGATTATTTTGAATAGGAGGAAAATCACCATCGGTAATAACATGCCAAAGATCTAAATCTTTTGACTTCACATAAGTTTCGAATCTATTTTTCCAATAAATAAATCCATCACTTTCAAATAGTGGTGGTCTTTGCATAGATTGCCCTTCTAAATATTTTTCCGATTCCATAGATCGATTCAAGTTTTAAAATACAATTTATTTTAAAACTCTTGTTTGATGTAGCTCTGATACCAATTGTGTGAAACTAGAAGGGGGTTGAATAGTTTACCGCTTTTTAATTTAAGGTTTTAAAGTGTTTGTAAAAATTCTAGATTCGACTTTATGTGAATTCAACACTTGCGCAATATAAACAATATACTTATCTAAACAATTAATAAGATAGTATGAGAAAATAATGCAAGACAAGAGATAAGAGTAAGAACAATCAAACCACAACGCGAGGATTTATAGTGGTTCGGTAACGAAGCACCTCTTCGCCCTACTCCACTCCCCGAGCACCTAACTCGAGAGTTTTCTTCACTATGTCAACAAGCTCCCTTATGGCGGAGAAAACCGTACACAACGTTGCTTACACCGATTTACGACACAAAGCTAAATGTCGAGTTCTAATCTTAGCTAGAACCAATCTATCACAACACGACTTCACTACTTGTTCACGACTTCACAACTTCACGACTTCTTCACAACTTCAAGACTTCTTCACAACTTCAAGACTTCACTTCACCACACTACTTATATCACAACTATCTAACACTACTTGGTAAGATCACCACGATCTAACTATACTTACAAAGATCGCCAAGATCTAGCTACTACACACAAATACAAGATATACAATTGATTTACAAATATGTGATATGAATGCAACAAGGTTGCAATACACACTAAGGTATAATACTTCTTCACTTGATGATGAAAGTATTCTTCTCTTGCACTTGAGGAATTAAGCTTGGATCACTTGGAAACAAAGCTTTATGATTAAATGATCAAAGGATTTTAGAGAGGATATGTGGGCTGTTTTGAGCAGAAAGAATGAGTGCAAAAGGTAAGAAAATAGTGGGGAAAAGTCCAGTATTTATAGGACAAACTGGAGGAGTGTCAGTCTATGGGCGGTCCCCTTAAATAGGTGGGCGGTCCCCTTAAAATTAAAGGGGCCGCCCTTGTATTTAAGGGGGCCGCCCTAGACTGGGCGCTCCCCATTTTGTCCTTTTGTGTAGGGAGAATTTTCTAGAACTTTCTAGCCGTTTTAGGTCCAAAAATTTAAATTTCAAAATGTTTATTTTGAATATAATATTTCTTTTAATTATAGAAAATGTTTTGTAATGTTTATAAAAATGTTTACAACATTTTATAAAAGTGTGAGGTTGAATAAAAATTTCCTTTGATCATAAAATTTATTAAGCATTTATTTATTCATACCTTTAAGTGATATAATAAAATTTACTACTAATTACTTGTGTACGTTTAATTTTACATTGAATGTTTTTATATTTTGTGATTATCAAAACGTAAAGATGTGAAAAATATTAATAATGTTTTTAGGCATTATTTCTATCAACAATATACATATACATATATATTCTAAAACATGGGGACTTTATTTTCAGCACTATTTTAAGTGCGAGAACTGTCAAAACCTCTTTTAAAATCAAGAAAATACATGCACATCGTCAATAATCGTAAGAATCCACCCATGTTCTTATGTATCATCGTGAACTCTTCCTCTTCTTTTACAAAAACCTTACACTCGGCCGTAATAATGCCATTGCACGCCTTATAAAAACATACATGCATGCCTTTTAAAAATAAAAAAATACATGAAAATCATCAATAATCGTAAGAATCCACCTATGTTCTTCAGTATCATCATGAACTCTTCCTCTTCTTTTACAAAAACCTTACACACGGCCGCAATATTATCGTTGCACGCCTTATAAGAACATACATGCACACCTTCAAAGAAAAATTTTGTATTTCCAATTTCTTATCAAATTCTTATCCCTAGTATTATCCAATCTTTTCTGCAAGCATAAAAGTCAGCTTCTAGTTGACAAATAACCATTTGTTCAAAAATAAACAAGATTAAATCCTAACATGTAAGAGGTTGATAAAAAAGAAATTAGCAAACTTCTCAACTCTGGCAAAATCTACCCAATTGCCGATAGCCCTTGGGTAAACCCTATTCATTATGTGCCCAAGAAAGGTGGTATCGTCGTAGTTACAAACGATAGAGACGAACTAGTCCCAACTACAACTGTTATTGGTTGGCAATTTTGTAGTGACTATCATAAGCTCAATGATGCAACCGCCAAATATCACTTTCCATTACCTTCTATGGACCAAATGTTATAAAGACACGCAAGAAATGAGTACTTTTGTTTGCCTGATGATTTTTCTGGATATTTCCAAATACCCGCCGATCCTAATGATCAAGAAAAAACAACCTTTATCTGCCCTTTCGGAGCATACGCTTATAGGTGAATGCCTTTCGGCCTTTGCAATGCACCTGCTACTTTCTAGAGGTGCATGATAGCAATCTTCTATGACATGATCGAAGAATCCGTTGAAGTATTCATGGATGATTTCTCCATCTTTGGAAACTCATTTAAAAATTGTCTCAAAATCTTGACACACCACACCACACCACACCATACACACACCACCACCGCAACACGACACCCCCCCCCCCACCACACACCCCCCCCCCCACACCCCCAAACACAACTCAACCCCCCACCCCCACAAACCCCCACCCCCTACCACCCCACCCTTAACCACCCCCACCACAAAACCCCCCACCACACTACACCCCCACACCCACAGACACCACCCAACTCCCCTCCCCACCAATACCCCCAAACAAAGACACCCCCCACCCACCCCAAATACAACTACCACAACCCACCCACAAATCCAAACCAACCCATGACAACACAAAATGCTCAAACGTTGTAAAATGCTAATCTTGTCCTAAACTGGGAAAAGTGTCACTTCATGGTCAAAGAAGGAATTGTGCTTGGACACAAAGTGTCTGGAGCAGGCGTTGAAGTTGACAAAGCAAAAAATCAATGTTATATCCAAACTTCCACCCCCCCACTAATGTGAAAGGCATTAAAAGCTTTCTTGGACATGTCGGATTCTACTTACGTTTCATAAAAGACTTCTTAAAAGTATCTCGTCCTCTAATAAAATTACTTGAAAAAGACACCCATTCAATTTCGATGATGAATGTCACAAAGCATTCGAATAGTTAAAAAAAACATACATGCACTCTAATAATCATAAGCCCAAACTGGAATTTTCTTTTTGAGAGCAAGTGGACTGCAAGGCAAATTCGCAGTTGGAGCAGTCTTAGGACAAAAAGATGGAAAACATTTTCACCCCATCTATTTTGCAAGCAAAACTCTCAATGCAGCTCAACCAAACTATACAAATACAAAAAAAGAATTCATGGTTGTAGTCTTTGCATTTGATTATTATCGATCTTATCTCGCGTTATCAAAAACCATTGTTTATGTTGGGAATTCTGAGTTACTACTGCTGGTGCTAATTTACCTTACTGTTGGTTGCAGAATTGATGTGACTGCTAAGATTGAAGAAGCAAAAGACAAGTAGTTAGTACTGTTAGGTTTATATTAGTTAGTACTGCCAGATTACTAATATTAATATTGTTTCAGTATAGTTAGTATTGTTAGTTATATAGTTTAGTGTTGTCAGTATTATATTGTTAGTAATGCTATTATGATATGGCATGAGTTAAATTAGGAATAGATATGCATTTATTGCACGCGGTTTTTGTAAGCCCATTAGGGTTTTTTAGTATATAAAAGGTACCCCCCCTACGGATAGTTATGTTTTATTAGGAATCATATCTTCATAGTTAGTTATTCTGTAACCTAGGCAGAATATTAGCAATCAATATATCAAAGTTTAGTATTCATTGTTCTTTTTAGTATTACAAGTTAGATTCTGCATAACTTGTAGTATTCACAATCATAGTTTCTCTTATAGTTTAGTTTGATTTTTCTCAGGTTAACTAGCTTCAAAAAGTAAGAGATCTGTTCCATTTGGATCAACATGTGGTATCAGAGCTTGTTGAGAAACTCTAAATAAGAAGAACACTATATCTACACAAGATCTCATAATCAAAGAGAAGATGGAATCACAGTCAGAAACTACCCGAACAGTGTCTGCACTAAAACTTCCAGTACTCAAAACTGAAGATTATGATCTATAGAGCATGAGAATGGAGCAATATCTTACTTACACTGATTATGCTCTGTGGGAGGTTATTGTGAATGGTTATGCACCTGCTATTGCATCAGCTAGTACTGAAGGTCCCATTCCTCCCAAAACTGCTGAACAAAAGCTAGCAAGAAAGAATAAATTGAAAGCAAAAAGCACTTTGTTTTTAGCCATTCCTGATGAGCACCTATTGAAGTTTCATGGAATCAAGGATGCAAAGACCCTATGGGAAGCTATCAAGACCAGGTTTGGAGGCAACAAAGAATCAAAGAAAATGCAAAAAACCATTCTGAAGCAGCAATATGAGAATTTTAATGCATCAAGATTGAAGGACTGGATAAAACCTATGATAGGTTTCAGAAACTTATCAGCTAATTGGAAATTCATGGTGAAGTTATCTCCCAGGAAGATGTAAATCTTAAGTTATTAAGAAGTCTACCATTAGCTTGGAACAATATTGCCTTGATCATGAGAAACAAATCTGATCTAGACACAATGAGCATGGAAGACTTGTACAACAACTTGAAGGTGTATGAAGCTGAGATTAAAAGCCAATCAAGCTCAAGTTCAAACTCTCAGAATGTGGCTTTTGTATCTTTAGAAAACACTAGTAGTACTAATGAAGCAGTTAATACTACTCATGAAGTTTCTACTGCTAACTCTCAGGGACAAGCTTCTTCCTCATCATATGCTAATGATGTCATGTTTTCCTTCTTTGTCAGTTAATCTAATAGTCAACAGTTGGACAATGAAGACCTAGAGCAGATTGATACTGATGATCTTGAAGAGATGGATCTCAAATGGTAGGTGGCCATGCTTACCATGAGAGTGAAGAGATTCTTAAAGAAGACAGGAAGAAATCTGAACTTTAATGGCAAAGAAACTGTTGGCTTTGATAAGACAAATGTTGAATGTTACAACTGTTACAGGAGAGGTCACTTTGCTAGAGAATGCAGGGTACCACGGAAACAGGGGAATAGAAATAGAGATGTTCCAAGAAGAATTGTACTAGTAGAGACTCCTGCAAATGCCTTGGTTGTTCAAGATGGGATAGGTGGTTATGATTGGAGCTTTCAGGCTGAAGAAGGACCCACAAACTTTGCTCTAATGGCCTAATTATCTTTAGGTTCATCCAGTTCATCAAGTTTAGACTATGAGGTATCCACTTGCTCTAAAGCTTGCTTAAAATCCTATGAGTCCTTAAAAGAACACTTTGATAAACAGAAAGAGCAGCCTTAAAAATCTAACCTAGAAATTATAGGTTATCAATTAGGCTTAGAATCATTAGAAGCTAGAATTGTTATTCATCGAAAAAATGAAGCAATTTATGAAGAAAACATTGCATTTTTGAAATATGAATTGTTAAGGTAGAGATTTGATTCTATACAGAGCTTAAAAAATCAGTTAGCATAAGGCTTTAAGTGAAAAGATGATTTGAAACTCTAATTAGTAAGTTTGATAACAATCATTAAGATCTAATGGTTCTAATAAACTGTCAAAATAGTTTAATAACAAGACTGGTATTGGTTTTGACAGTCAAATGACTAAGAATGAACTGCATGATATTCATAAGAATAATAGTAAAGTGTTTGAAAGTGCATCTGATGGTAGTGTGAATGAGATTGAAAAGGAAAATAATCAAGTAAATGATAGGTTCAAGAAGGTTGAGGGATATCATGCAGTTCCTCCTCCCTACACTAGGAACTACATGCCCTCAAGACCTGACTTGTCCTTTGCTGGATTAGATGATTCTGTCTATAAGACTAATGTGAGTGAAACTATCACTAGTGTGCCTAGGAATGAATCAACTGCATCTAAGTCTAGTAAGGATAATTTGAAACAACCTAAAGATGTTAGGCTTAGTACACCTATTGTTGAAAAGTAGAAGTCTGATAGTGATGATGATTGTGTGACTAGACCTTCAATTGAACAGAATAAACCTAGTTATGCTAAATTTAATTTTGTTAAATCAAATGAAAATACTAGGAAATCTGTTATTGAACAAAACACATATAGGCAAGCTGAAAACCTTAGGAAAAGTCAGATTCCTAGGGTTGATATAAGAAATTGGAATGGACTAATGACTCAAAAACTGGGGGATGGTTTTGAGTTTAATAAGAAAGCTTGTTTTGTATGTGGAAGTCTTAACCATTTAATTAAGGACTGTAACTTTTATGAGAATAAAATAGTTGGAAAATCTATGTTGAATAATTTGGATAGGGTTATGGTCAAACGGAAGTTAGACCAGTATGGAATAATGCTTAGAGGGTGAATCACCAAAATAATTTGACTCACTCACATCCTAAAAGAAATTTTGTTCCAACTACAGTTTTAACAAAGTCTGGCAATGTACTAGTTAATACTGCTAAGCAAAGCTCCTCAAGAGCAGCAGTATCAAATAGTACTGCCAGAATTGTTAATACTGCCATCACATCTAGACCCAGCTATGAGGGTGCAAAACCAAGTTTAATGTTTTTCATAAGTCACATTCATCAGTTAAGAGGACTATTTATCAAAGAACAACACCTAAAAACAGTTATTTTAAAGAAAAAGTTAATACTGGTAAGGTAAACAATGTAACTACTGCTGGGACAAAAGGAGTAGTTAGTGCTGTTCAAGGACATGAGGACAATCGTCCTTTTAACACTTCCTTAGCTTGAGGGATTTGGAGACCAACAGGAAAAAGTAATTGGACCCATTCTCCAAAGACGTGGATCATTCATGCTAAAGGTTTTTTGCTATGTTGATCCTCAAGGCAAACTCAAGTCAGTGATGGCTTGGGTCCCCAAGAGAAACTAATTCTCTTATTTTGAGTGCAGGGTAATCCATAATATGCTTTACAGGATCAAGGGATTTTTGAGAGTGGATGCTCTAGGCATATGACTAGGAACAAGTCCTACATAACAGATTATCAAGACATTGATGAAGGATTTGTTGCATTTGCTAGAAGTCCTAAAGGAGGTAAAATTACCAGAAAAGGTAAAATTAGGACTGGGAAATTAGACTTTGAAGATGTATCCTTTGTAAAGGAACTTAAGTTTAATCTTTTCTCTATCTTACAAATATGTGACAAGAAAAACAATGTTCTTTTCACTAGGACTGAATGTCTTATTCTATCTCTTGATTTTAAGTTACTTGATGAAAGTTAAGTACTGCTTAAAGTTCCTAGAAAGAATAATATGTATAGTTTTAATTTAAAGAATGTTGTTCCATCAGGTGATTTGACTTGTTTATTTGCAAAGGCTACAATAGATGAGTCTAATTTATGGCATAAAAGGCTTGGTCATGTAAACTTTAAAACTATGAACAAACTTGTAAAGGGAAACCTTGTTAGAGGTTTCCTTTGAAGCTTTTTGAAAATGACCATACATGTGTTGCTTGTCAGAAAGGGGGAATGCAAACACAACAGCCTCCTGTCAAGTACCAAGGCTTGTATAGCTCTATATAGCTAAGCCTTACAAATGTTGCATATGGATTTGTTTGGTCCAACATTTGTAAAGAGTCTAAATTAAAATATATATTGCCTTGTTGTCACTGATGATTTTAGTAGGTTTAGTTGGGTTTTCTTTTTGGCCTCTAAGGATGAGACTAGTGGAATCCTTAAAACTTTTATCATATGCATAGAAAACCAAATAAATCATAAGGTTAAAATTATCAGGTGTGACAATGGAAATGAGTTTAAGAATAGTGAAATGAATCAATTCTGTGAGATGAAAGGAATCAAGAGAGAATTTAGTGTTGCTAAGACTCCACAACAAAATAGAGTAGCTGAAAGAAAGAATAAAACACTAATAGAGGCAGCTAGGACTATGCTAGCAGATTCACAATTACCTACTACATTTTGGGCTGAAGCAATTAAAACTGTTTGCTATGTTTAGAATAGAGTTTTGATAACAAAGCCTTATAACAAGACACATTATGAACTTTTAATTGGTAGTTTACCAAATCTAGACTTCATGAGACATTTTGGGTGTCCTGTTACTATCTTGAATACCTTTGATCATCTAGGCAAGTTTGAAGGTAAGGCTGTGATGAGGGGTTCTTGTTGGTTACTCTTATAAAATAGTAAGACATTTAGGGTATTTAACACTAGAACCAAGAAATTTGAAGAGAAACTGCATATTAAACTTCTTGAAAATAAACCTAGTGTTGCAAAAAGTGGTCCAGAATGGCTCTTTGATATTGATTTACTAACAAAATCTATGAGTTATAAGCCATTTTTTGCAGGAAATCAAACTAATGACGATGCAGGTATAAAGACAAATGTTAATGCAGTGCAAACTAGACAGGAGAAAGCATCTAGGTTCCAATAATTTTCACAATGATGGATTTATTATAAAGATAAGATCAAGAGAAAGTAGACATGGAAAGGAAAAGTTTAATTGAAAAATAAAACTTACAGGTACAGATGATTACAGAAGATAATCCCTAAAGTGTAGGAGAAAAATTTGTCTCATGTTTATGTCATGGTGTGGGACGATTTGTACAGAGATGGGGAGGGGGGTATTTAAAGCCTCTAATTAGGTTAAAACAAAGAGGGAGGGAGATGTGGGCTTTTGGGGGATTTTCTTAGTTGGCCTGTGTTACATTTATTAATTATTAAACTAGAAGATAGAAAATACTAAATAAAACTCTAAGTGACGTGCATTTATTTGTTTCTAATCAATCTCCCCACAAATTGAGGTCATTCTTTATTTTGAAATTTGGAAGTATATAGCATTCATGTTGATGTCTTAGCTCTTAGTTCTTTGTAATCTTCCCTTGACTTTCTGTGCTTGTTTGTAACTAACTTCACTTTGACTTCAAACTTCAGATCTTGTTTCTTCTTGAATAGATAGCTTGACTCTGAATTTTTGAATTCTTGAACTTCATGTGATCTTTGCTTGATTAATTTCGCCATTTCCTGAACGGTGAACCGACATACTCATACTTGTTGTTATCTTGAAAGCTTGTATTTTCTTTCTTCTTTAATACTTCATGTCATTAACTTTGTTGAAGAAGATATTGATTTCAGAGTTGCGGAAGCTTTATGTATAAAGCTTTCTTGATATCTTGAGACTTTACGTATTTGAGTATGAGGGGGGGGGGGCCCATTTGTGTTTTCAATCGATTCCTTGAGTCATCTGTCTTTGTACCAAAATTAGTCACCAACAAAAAATATTTATTTGAAAAAATCCACTTAATGTGTTCTAGAAAACATTTTTTGAACACATCTAAGGTTTTGATATTTTGAAGGGAAAGAGTATTAAAGACGATACTCAATCTGGTCGGTTGCAATAACCTCCGATTCCGTGAGGATCGATGATTACAGTACAAGTACTGCACCTGTGATCAGGTAGATTCATTATAAGAATCTCCTTGACAGGTTTTCCAGCTCAAAGCCTTTAAGTCCTCCAATACCTAAGTATCAGATTCCCGTATGCTTGCTGTTTGTTCTCTAAACCATGTCCGTTAGACTAACACACTAATAGCATTGCTACTACTAGAATGGTAAAGAGTGAGTCAGAACAGTTACTTTCTGCTGACTATACCGTATAATTCGTGTTCAGCATAACCTATGTCCAGATGCTTCGTTAGGCTCACTAGAAAACATAGGGTCGACCTCTTAATACAATTAAGTACCGTAGAAGTCTATGGCAAAAAAAATATTTGAAAAACAGTCGAAGTGTGATGAAATCGTTTGAACACAACGAAAGTTTTGTAGAAGACTACCAACTCAGGTCAAAACTTAGCATTAACCCTTTTCAAGTCGCCTTAAAATCATTTGATGTGAAAAATGCTTTGAGTTAGAAAAAGTGATAGAAACTGAAAAGCTTAACCTGCTGAAAATTGTTTAAACATATTAACAACTTATCAGTACTATCAGATTTTAGAAAAAAATAATAACCTTGCGGAATATAGGATGTTACATCCCTAAGCAGTTTCCACCATTCGATCACGTATATGAAGCCACAATCATGAAGCAAAAGATTCTTTTTAGTTTATCAAGATACTTGTGTGTAACACAAAAGTTTTGGTGTCTTGACATTTTAGATTATATTAGACTTTTTGATCCTCATACACATGTGCATCGATATTCGAAAGTTGTTTTGCACATGCAAGGTTCAAGCCATTTTCTTCAATAATTATACATCAACATGCCTTTATTCATCACACGCACACTAGTAACGACTAGATAGACATGTGAGAATTCATGAGGATCCATATTTATGTACAACCCATGGATCAATTAAAAACTGTTATCAATAATTTTTAAGTCACATTTTCTCCCCCGATCAAAAGTATGCAACTTTTGTATGGTTTTGATCAATCAATGTACTTAAAAATTAATATAAGCTCTTTTTCATTCACACAGATATCTCCCCCTCAAACATTGACCCGTTTTCTATTTAAAGAGCTGTAGTCATTATTTGAGCCGTAGTCATACCCCTTAAATTTCTAACTAATTAATTTTTTTTTCAGTAGATACATACAAAGTATACACAGTTGAGATACCTTTGTTACGCATTGGCAGACTCTTGTAGTTCCTTGTTTGTGTCGTACGTTTAGAAGCGGAGAGTTTAGTACCATACCAAGCAGTGGAATCAGTAGCAATTCGAAGCATTTCCTTGGTAATGACTTTGGTGTTTATGTTTGCCAGCTGATAGTTCGGTCTATACAATAGTACCACCTCTACAACCCTGTTTTCCACTTGCTCTTTGATGAAGTGGTGTCGGATATCAATGTGCTTGGATCTTGAGTGTTGCACATTGTTACAACATAGCGCGATAGCACTTTGGTTATCACAATACAGAGGAATCTTGTTAAATTTAAAGCCGTAGTCAGAAAGCTGTGAACGCATCCAAAGGATTTGGGCACAACATCCAGACAAGGCTATATATTCGGCCTCTGTTGTTGAAATAGCTGTACTCTTTTGTTTCTTTGAAGACCAACTGATAAGCTTATCTCTAAGAAATTGAGCGGATCCCGACGTACTTCGTCTGGTGTCTTGACAACCTGCATAATCTGCATCTGCAAATGCTCTTAGTGCAAAACCGGAGTCCTTCGGATACCACAGACCCATGTGAATGGTTCCTTTAAGATATCGAAAGATCCGCTTAATAGCATGTAAGTGTTTTTCGGTAGGCTTTGCCTGGTACCGGGCACACATGCACACAGCAAAAACAATGTCAGGTCTACTAGCAGATAGATACATTAGGGAGCCGACCATTCCACGAAAACGTGTAGGATCAACTAATTTCCCTTGTCTATCTTCATCTAGTTTCATTTTCTCCACCATGGGAGTATCAACTGATGCGCTAGAGTCAAGTCCATATTTCTTTAAAATTTCAAGAGCATATTTACTTTGATTAATGAAGATGCCTTTGGGATTTTGAGAAATTTGTAATCCTAAAAAGAAAGACATTTGTCCCATCATTGACATCTTAAAAGTAGAACTCATTTCGTTTGCAAAAATTTCACAAGACTTAGGATTAGTGGAGAAAAAATAAATATCATCTACATAGATTTGAACAAGTAAGATATGTTTGCCTATTTTTCTTGTGAAGAGCGTAGGATCGACAACGCCTTTGGAGAATCCGGTAGACATGAAGAACCTGGATAACTTATCGTGCCAAGCACGTGGAGCCTGTTTCAACCCATAAAGAGCTTTCTTCAGAGGTTGACTGACATAGACAACTTCATTCAGCTCGCCATTCAGAAAGGCTGTTTTCACATCCATCTAAAAAATTTTCATATCTTGGCTAGCTGCATTAGCAATGAATAGTCTAATAGCTTCAAGTCTAGCAACCGAGGCAAAGGATTCCTCAAAATCGATTCCTGCTTCCTGATGATAACCTTTTGCCACTAACCGAGCTTTGTTCTTCAATACATGTCCATATTCATCTAACTTGATCTTGTAGACCCATTTGAGTCCAATGACAAGGGAATGCAATGGAGCGGGTACAAGTTCCCATACAGCAAGACGTTCGAACTTATGAATTTCTTTTTGCATGGCATCGATCCAGCAAGGATACTGTACTACTTCTTTGAAGTTCTTTAGTTCGACATTCTCTAGAAACTCATTAAAGAAACACCACATGGCATCAGTTTTAAGTTGTCGTCTTGTGGATACCGATCGATTTATATCTCCAATCACATTCTCTAACGGATGATCCTTAGTCCACTTTTGCGCATGTTCTAAAGGTGGGTTGTTTAGGTGAGTAGTGTCTACATTGACAGTGCCGGAAGATGATGCTTCTGAATCCTAATTCATAAGTAACAGAATTCCGAATGAATCACTGCCAGGTGTAGTGATGGTATTCTTAAGTTCGTCAACACTGGTGTCTGGAGGAGATGATGGTAAAAGTGAAGTGATGGTAGTTGTTGTGGGAGCATCTTCTGTGACTGTTGTCATAGAAGGTGAATCAGGTGCAATCTCGGGTGCACAAGGAGGAGCAACATAAACCAACTATGGTTGAACTTTCGGTGGAAATTCTTCATCTTCATCATACAAAGGTTGGAATAGTTCAGATAACTGTTTCTCTATAAGAGGAAAACTAGGTGTTTGTGGTGGTTGGTTACTAGTCCGGACCCATTTGTCCTGGCTATAACTGGTTAACATCGGATCCTGCATTGATGTGTTCAAGAGCCATTGAGTTTAGTCCGAGTCCTGTACTGGAATGAACAGAATTCAATCCTTCCGTGAGTTCATCAAACGTGACATGAACAGTCTCTTAGATTTTACGAGTTCTCTTGTTGTAGATTCGGTACGCCTTCTTGGTAGGTGCATAACCAACGAAAATACCTATGTCTGCTTTAGCTTTCAGCTTTCCAAGATCATCATAGTCATTTGTAGGATAACACAATGATCCAAATACTCTAAAGTAATTTACTTCAGGTTTCTTGCCTTTAAGCAGTTCATAGTAGGTTTTCCCGTGTAGTGTATGAATGAGAGATCGGTTAAGTGTATAGCACGCAGTAGCTATAGCTTCGGTCCAAAGGAACATTGGAGCTTTTGCAAAGATAAGCATTGTACGAGCAGCTTCCATAAGAGTTCGGTTCCGTCTTTCGACAACGCCGTTCTGTTGTGGAGTCCGAGGTACACTTGTATTATGAGTAATTCCAACACTCTCGCAGAATTCAGTGAGTGTTTTGTTGACAAACTCCGTTCCATTGTCTGTTCTCAGATATCGAACAGTTGCATTAAGGGCACGTTGCGTTAAAATGATGAATTTCTTAATCACTTCAGGAGTTTCATCCTTTGTTCTTAAGAATCTGACCCAACCGAATCTGGTGTAGTCATCAACAACTACCAGAATATACTTCTTCCCGTTTATGCTTTCAACTCTCATTGGTCCGCATAAATCCATGTGAAGGGTGTTGAGAATTTCAGTATTGGTATTGACTGTTTTAAGTGGATGAGATGACTTCTTACTCTTGCCAAGTTGACATGAAGGACATAAGTGTTCCTTTTCGTACTTCAACTTAGGTAAGCCTCGCACAAGGTCTTTTCGAGCTAATTCGTTTAGAGTCCCGAAATTCAGATGATTCAAACGACGATGCCATAACCATGACTTCGTTGATGAGGCTTTTGAGAGTAAAAAACTGGAGGTGCTTTCCAAACAATCTTCAGTGAGATAGAATACAAATTTGTTAGTGCGGGAGCCTTTAGTAGATCAACCTTGTCTTTGTTATGAATGAAACAAGTGTTTTTCCTAAATGCAACTTCTAGATCTCTGTCACAAAATTGTCCTACTGAAAATAAGTTATGACTGAGTCCTTCAACATAGTAGACCCGAGTGATTATTGTATCTCCGATCTTGTAGTCACCATAACCAACAATAGCTGCAAACTGATCATTTCCAAATCGAACAGTACCAATAAATTTTTCCACGTAGTTGATTGAGCTTTTTGAAGGATCAACCGTGTCATTATGCTTGAGCAGCTGATCACAAATACCAAAGGACGATTGTATGACCTGCACTGGAAAAAACCAAGGATGCTAGTATAATTTGAAACATCGGATACCAATTTTAGTTGGGGTCCAGTGGTTGTTAGCATTATAAACAAAAGAAAATTTCTCTTCTTTTGATAAGATAGATGCACTAATGCGTACACCTTCTTTTTAGGGTTGCAATCTAACATTTAATTGCAAGCCATTCTTTACCAAATTAGACAGGTAAAGGATAAACAATCACAGGATATTAAGCTGCCATTGTTTCTATATTAGAGGGACTGCCAGTGGAAGTGTCCTTTGTGTTTCTATCTTTATGTTTGTAACTAGTGAGAGTTTTCTCAGAGAACCTAGGTGTCACAATGGACATTATTAGTGGGTTCACTAGTTCTAACGCTTCCAGAATTTGCTATAGACACTACTTCAGGTTTATTGATCCTTGTTAAAGGGCAGGTATCACCTAAAGTGAATTTTCTTCCAGTGGGCTTCCACCAGAACCAACACTAGCAAATACTTTGCCAGTCGCTTTCCAAACTTGCTTTACATTTGCATTATTTATGACCTTGGGTTTTTTTTGCATTCACAGATTTAACAACACATTCATCATGATTACCAAAAACCAAACATTCATTACATGTTTTGCAAAAAGAAAAATAGACTTTGAAATAAAACCAGTACGTTTATCGTTCAGACTAGAATCAAACGTTTTTTTATTCAATATTCCTAGGGGGCTCTTTACAAACTCTCTTTCCTTTCTTACTTCTAGTGGAAAATTCTTGTGGTTCTTCTTATCGCCTTAGGATAGGATTTGCTCTAGCGTTCCTAGCGATAGATTTTACTTCCTGTAGGCAAATTTACAGGCACATTAGACAAATCTACTACAGTTACTGTTTCTTTCCTAGGTAAAGAAGAATTGGTTTCCCTATTGATTCTTTTCTGAGGTGGAACGTACTTGGGTGTCATAGCATATAGGCTAGAAGCAACTGCTTTGGGGTTTCAACAAGGATTAGTTTGACTCCTCTACTCACATACTATTACTTCTGCCTTAGACTTATACATTCTTGAAAACCATTTCTTTAATTGACACATTTTCATCTTGAAGACTATCATTCTTAATCCTAACAGCAGTGAGTTCTTCCTTTGACTTAGTGTTTTCAATTTCTAGAGTGCTCAGAGAGGGGCCTGTACTAACATCTTTCATGTTATTGATCTGAGCCTTTAACTTCCCAATTATGTTGTCTTTCCCTTGAAGCTGTTCTTTCAACTTGTTGATTTCAAAAAATATGTTAAGTTCAGGTGAGTTTATAAAGTGTTTCAAAACATGTGATTTTCAAAAACATTCTTTGTATTTTTGAAATTTAATTTCTAGATTCAGATATTCCGTTTCAATGTGGGAACATCTGCGTTCTTTGTCAACAAGTAATTATTTCACTTTTGAAAACTCAGCTTCAAGTTCTAGATTTCTGGTTTGTTCCTTATCGCAATTGGAATCAAGGTCAACAAATTTTAGGTGTAGAACAAACATTATCAGGAGTGAGCACAACAGAACAAATATCTTTGGAAATAGATTCAGCAAGTAAACACTCATTTTGGATCAAGAGATTTTTATTCTCTATTTCCAAACACTTTTTATCAATCACACATTGATCATACTCTTTGTCCAGTTCGTCAAAAATTTTCATGTATTCTGACACTTCTTTGAAAAGATTATCTTCTATACCTTTAACATGAGTTTTGAGTTTCATAAAAAGGAATTATTTGCTCTACAAAACATCTTTTGGTATGTTCAAAATGCCACTCCCCATCTGTTAAACATGTGGGTTTTGTTCTGAATTTGATAACCTCATCAAACTCTGGAAAACATGATTTTAATGTTTTTAAATGAGAATTAACTTGACTCTTAGCTGGACGAGTATGAACAAACTGTTGAGCAGGTTTTGACTGGTTACTAGCAACTTCATTAGCTGGTAACCAATAAGCCTGTTCTCTAGTCAACTCCTTTTGAGGTACAAATGTATCATACAAGTTGTTCAACTTAGCATAGTTTATGGGCGAAGATATTATTGGACACTCTGGGTCTTTCATCTTTTCTAACATCTTAGTTCTACTGACTTCAGCGTGAACTAAAGTGTCTTCATTATCATGGACCCTATGGGGGGTATGCAAAGGATTTACAACTATGTCACCACGATACAGGGCAGGCCGACTTAGCTGAGCTGTTTTAAGATACTTTGGGTTACTACGACCTAGAGCAGTTTTGTGTAAGTCCTTGGAAGCAAAAGTTGGTCATTTAGATAGCATAGGAACAGTTTGAACAGGTTGACCATATGATTGCAAAAGTTCTGTTACAACCTTGTTAGCATGTCTTAACCAAACTAATTCCTCTTGATAACTATCCTCACGAGCCTTATTATCAGTTTTTAACCTATTTTCCATTTCAGTTTTAAAGACTTGTTTAGATCTCAACTGTTGTGAAATGTTTTTGTTTTAAAGACATAATTTTCTTCGGTCCGCATTTTGTTGTTACGTTGTAGTAATTGTTGTTCTAAATCCCTTTTTCATTACTTTATTCAGATTGAACTGGGTTTTGTATATCTCAAGCTCAGCTTTTAAGGAAATCATTTGCAAGGGCTTTGTTCCTTTTTAGTGTTCATTCGTAGCCCCTATAGTTATGAACCTCATTCATCAAGAATGGTAATCATAGAAATTTGATCAGATAGCACAGGGGATACCTCAGTTGGAACTTTTCGACTTGGGTTTGATTGGTGATTGATGATATGGAATGATGTTATTTCTAATCATCGATTCCGATATCACATCAGGTGTCTTGTTGTTCTCCTTGGTGCATCGACTTGTGTTACTTGATGTTTCATAGTTTCAAAGTGTGAGTATTCTGTGTGTTGTACCTCTGAGTGAAAATCAGTGTCGTTGCTGGTGCCCTCTCCAGTAGATGTACCAGTCAGATTGGCCATGAATGCTGCAGCCGCATGAGGTGCTTCGTCTACATCAGAATCATAAGCATCCTCATGGCTTACTTCAAATGCCGTAGTGGTAGTGATGGCCAATGGTTCTAGCATTATAAATATAGGGGCTTTTGTGTATTTGGGTAAACTCCACATATGCCAAAAAAGCTTCAGCCTCTGCATCCAGAATAGCGCCTTTCTCTTTAGCTTCCATAAGCAATGCATTGTCTTGAACACTTGTCACGTCCTTTCACTGTGTTCTTCTCACTTGCATTCATTGCTTTATGTCCCTTGACCACTTGGCAAGTTGTAATCATGTCACCAAAACTTTCCTTTAGATGCAGTGGCAATCTGTTTACCTTTGTTGCCTTAGAGACTCTTTCGGTTGAAACACTCTCGGTTGTAATCTGACCGGCTTGAATCGTAGCTTGGGTCATTGGATTAGTGAGGTTCTGAGCTGGTTGTTGGTAGGAGGAAACTGTTTCTGTTACACTACAGTAAGTTCACAATCTGGTTCATCGTTGCTAGCATAGCATCATTGGTTGACTGAGGAGATTGTGGAGGGACAGAAGGTGAGTACTGTTGTGAGGAGGTATGTGAACTTGTCTTTGTTGCCTGAGCCATATAAGCAAGTGGATCAGTGTTCCCTGAAGATTGGTTCATCTTGCTAAGAGTCTTCATGGCATGTTGTTCATAACTCTTCAAGTGAGGTGGATTAGGATTGACATAGCTCACATTTGATATGTCCTGATTGTTCTTCACAATATAACATCACTTGCTCCAATACGAAGGTAGGTTGTTGAGAAACTTGGTATTCCTCTGATGAGCTAGGATTTGTATTTTAGTGATCTTCATGTCATTGATCAGCTTGTGGAATCGAACAAAGTAGTCGTGAATCGATTCATTTCCATTAGCTCGGAACCTTTCATATTGATCAAACAAGATCTCCTTCTGTTGTTGTTCAGTGAGACCGGATCCTTGCATAAGTAGCTCTACATTCTCCCAGATTTCTTGTGCCGTCTCAGTTTGATTCAGCGTGTTGAATATGTGTCTTGGGAGCCCTTGACTGAGGATGTTTATAGCTTGAATATCAGCAAGCTCTTTGATGTTCTCAGCCTCTGTGAACTCATCATCTCTCTTTTTTTGTTACTAAGTTTGTTGTTCACCTTCTCCCGTAGTGTCTGTAGTTGTTGGATGTGGAGTAGGTTCCATTTCATTTTTTATGTTTATTCCATTAACTTCACATTAGGTTATGTCGAAGTTTCTTAGAATCTGCTTCTCATTTGTCATCCTTGAAATTCTCTTATCCGAATACTTTGGCTTTGATATGAGTTCTGCTCTGAACTTCTTATGCAACATCTAGTTAAGTTTTTACTCCTTCCCAACTAGTAGGCTCTTTTTCTTCAGGTCCCCCTAAACAGACACCTCTGAGACTGATAAGAATTAATGCACTACTCTGCTCAAAGACCTTCTTTCTCACTTAGGATACTCTATGGGAAAGGATGATATCATCAACATCATCTCACTTAGGAAGCATCACAGTCTTGTTGAATTCAGCCCAAAATACAACATAAGTCAAAACGGTAACACCAAAGTAACAAGTTGAAGCACTAATCATCTATGCGGACTAACATCTGGAATATATTATAAAGCCCGATCAAGTGAACTTGTTGTGCGTCCTTAATGTGCAACATTTCTCCCTCCATGATGATGACGATCTAAAGGAACCATCATACATATGTGTATATCTTATACCAACTAGAATTGCTTATTTAGCATCATAAACTTGTGATTGCATAAGCAATACTTTGTGAGAAGATGTCAAAAAGTACTCTCTTTACATATCTCTCTTGATCAACCCAATCCAAATCCCCTTATCTATTATGTCGACTAATACTAATGACCACTGATGAATATAACCTGATAAAACAAACCCGAGAATGAAGCAAAAAATCCCAAATTAACTTCAAACCCAACTGAGTAACCGCGTAGTCATTAAAATTCAATACTATCCTTTTAGAGTGAAGGTAAATCTTGATAAGAATCGTTTTAGTGTAATGTATTTTGTTTGTTGTATTGTTGTTCATGATTTTTGATGTGTTATGATTGATAACGGATACCCGGCTTAAATATTTTAACATCACCACAGCCGTCTAAGTAATAAAACCCGGTCTACTACACATTACCCAACATGTTATTGTTTTAATACCCGTCTCAATCCAATAACACAAGCCCAAAATAGATAAACCATAAGTATTTTTGGCCCAATATAACCCAGCCCAATATAAAAACATACGTAGTCCAACACAAATATCATAGGCCAGCCTAATTTTTGTTAAACTACCCGGTTTGTCAAAAGCCCATTGTGACCGATCCATTAAGAGGATTAGGGATATATACATCTAGCTATCCCTAATAATCAGCCACTGACCTAAACCAATCCACACATAGTTATTCCCGCCCCTCCCTAATGAAATGCAGTCACCATTTATCATTCTCCCATCTCTTCTCCATTAACATAAACGGCCCAGTATTCATCATTCATTACCTCTTATCGAATCAAACATAGTACACCCCCTTAATTGATTGTGCTTTAATCCACGAAGAACATAAAAGACTTGCGGTTTCAATGTTGGGAATTTTGAGTTACTACTGCCAATACTACTTTACTACTGTTGGTTCAAGATTGATACTACTACTGAAGATTGAAGAATATAAACTAAGTCGTTAGTACTGCTAGTTGTAATAGTTAGTACTGTTAGTTATAGTTAGTACTGCCAGTACAAACTGATAGATCGTTAGTACTGCTAGTTAGTTTATTAGTACTGTTAGTATAAGAAGTTAGTACTGCTAAAGTGATATGCATGAGTTATATTAGGAATAGATATGCATGATCACTTGACGCGTTTTGTAAGCCCATTAGGGTTTTCCTTAGTGTATAAAAGGAACCCTATGGCATAGTTAGAGATATCAATCTTCATAGAAAACACATATCTCATAGTTAGTTATTCTGTAAACCTTGACAGAATATTTGCAATCAATATATTCAAGTTTAGTATTCATTGTTCTTCTTAGTATTGCAAGTTAGATTCCGCATAACTTGTAGTATTCACAATCATAGTTTCTCATATAGTTAGTTTGGATTTATCCAAGTTAACTAAGCTTTAACAGGCTAAAGAAGATCTGTTTCATTGGGACTTCACAAGTGGTATCAGAGCTTGTGGAGAAACTCTAAATAAGAAGAAAGTTATCAGATTAGATCTTTCCTATAATACACAAATGTTGTGTGAAGAACTGCAAACAAATAGCACAGGTAGAATCTCTAAATGGTGTCTATTGTAAAAAATTCTATGCTCAGAAAGATGAATACTACCTTTTGGAAGATGAGGATGAGCAGTATCCTCACTAACACAGATTTTATAGTTTATGGCAAGTGATCTTTGAATGGTGATGGTCCTATACAAGTAACAAACTGATGGAAAAAGGTATGAATTGAAGTACCTCCAAAGACTACTCAAGCACTATTACAAAGACAAAGAGAAAGAAAAGCTAAAAGCATCTTGCTTTTGGCTATTCCTAATGAGTATCAACTAAGGTTCCATGGAATAAAGGATGCAAAGTCTCTGTGGGCTGCTATCAAGAGTAGATTTGGTGGCAATGTTGAATCTAAGAAGATGCAGAAGACTGTTTTGAAGCAATAATTTAAAAAGTTTTTTGTATCTGACAAGGGAAGGCTTAGATAAAGCATATGATAGGTTTCAAAAACTTATCAGCCTTCTAGAAGTTCATGGTGCAGGCTAGTTTCCTAATGAATGATTTGAAATCGGAAATTTTTAATGAGTTTACCTTCATCATGGAAAAATGTAGCCTTGATTATGAGAGAATCAAAGATGGAATAGTTGATTAGATATTGATGATTTTACATAACCTAAAAGTGTTTGAAGCTGGTATCAAAGGTTTCCTCGGGATCATCTTGAAACTCTAGATTGTGGCCTTTCTTCTCTGCAGATACACTAGCAGCCAAAAATGAAGTTAATACTTGTAATGGTGTTTCTATGCATCAGGGCCATAATTCTCATGGACAAGCATTTTATCATCATATATGATGATTAATGTTTCATTCTTTGCTAATCAGTTCAAAATAATCCACAACTGGATGTGAGACCTATAGCAGATTGATCATGATGATTTGGAAGAAATGGACCTTAAATGGCAGGTGGCTATGCTTTCTATGAGGGTTAAGCGATTTTATAAGAAGACTAGAAGAAAGTTAATCTTCAATGGCAAAGAACCTGTAGGTTTTGATAAAACTAAGGTTGAATGCTTTAACTGTCATAGAAGAGTCCATTTTACAAGGGAATGTAGAGCACCAAGAAATCAAGGGAACATGAATGGAGATGCATGGTATAGGAGCAGGGACAACACCAGTAAAGAAACTTGTCCAGTGGAGACCTCTGATTGATATTGTTGGTTCAGAAACAATGGCTTTGATTGTCCATGATGGACTGGGGTATGACTGGAGTTTATAGCTCAAGTGAACCAACTGAGTTTGCCTCTATGGCCTACACTTCATACTCCTCGGGTCTAACCGAAGGTCTAATTTGTTCTAAAAACTGTGTAAAAACATATGAAAAACTTCAAAAACAGTTTGATGAACAACGACAAACTCTTAGTAAGGCTAATCTAGAAATTATAGCTTCTCAGTTAGGCCTAGAATCTGTAGAGGAACAGTTAGTTGTTCAACAGAAAAATGAATCTGTCTATGAAGAAAAGATTGCGGTCTTAGAATTTGAAGTATAAAATGACAAAGTATGTGTTAATATATTTAAAAATCAATTAGATGAAACTTTTAAGAGGAAAAAGTTGATTTAAAAGCAAAACTAGAACAGTTTGAAAATGTCTTCTAAACTTAAATAAATTGATTAATAGTCAATTAAGTTCTAAAGATAAAACTGGTCCAGGATATGAAGATCAATTAAATGAAAATGATTCATATGGTAGTGAATTGTTTAATAGTGTCTTTGATAGTCGTTCAAGTAATGGAGATGACAATCAAACAAATGATAGGTTCAAAATGGATAATGCAACTAATCACGCTGGTCCTCCTCCTTTAATGGGAATTACATGCCTTACTTGATGACCTAATCTTTTGCTGGAGTGGATGAACTCTGTTATTGGCCTACAACAAATAAGGGAATAGTGCTAGTGTGTCTCATGTTAAAACAAGTATATCCAATGCAATATAGTGTAGGAAATGCCTAGAGTTGAATCTGTTAGGCCTAGTGGATTTATCATTGAAGATTGGGTTAGTGATGATGATAAGGATATTTTTCAATCTAATTATTTGCAAGCACCAAACAACTTTAGTTTTTAAAAGATTGAGTTTAACTAATGTAGGAAGAATCTGTATTAAACCTAAACTAGCTGAATAGACTAGGATAACCTATCAAAAAATTCCAAGGGTAGATAGAAGAGATTGGATTGGGAAAATGGCCTCAAACTCAAAACTGAGGTTAGAATTGGGTCTACAAAGGTAAGCTGTTTTGTTTGTCGCAGTTACAGCCATCTAATAAAAGACTGTGATTTTCATGAAAAGAGAATGGCTAAAAATTCTGTTTTGAAAAATATAGGAAAGAATATTAGTCAAAGGGAAATTAGACCAGTTTGGAATAATGTTCAGAGAATAAATCATCAAAATAAATTTGTTCCATCTGCAGTCTTAACAAGGTCTGGAAAAGTACCAGTTAGTACTGCCAAGAAAGTCTCTCTAAGAGCAACAACATCAACTAGTACATTCAAACCAGTTAATACTGCTACCCAAACAAATAGAGTGAATGTTTCAAAATTAAGAACAAATGCTTTTCATAAGTCTCATTCACCTATTAGAATGCCTTTTTATAAATCATCAGCACCAAATACCATGATTTCAAATGAAAAAGTTAATACTGTTAGAGTAAATGGTGTTAATACTGATGGGCAAACAACAGTTAGTGCTGTTAAGAGAAATTGGGTCACTGCTGTTAAGGCCTTAACAGGTTGTGTTTGGAGACCTAAAATGACTGATTTAAACAATGTATCTAAAGATAATAGTGGATCATGGGTCTCAAAAAGAGTAAATTATATTGATCCACAAGGCAGACTCAAGTCAGTAGTGGCTTGGGTCCCCAAGAGACACTGACTCTTTTACTTTTGTTCAAGGAAATCCACAACAAGCTTTGAAGAACAAAGGAATATTTGACAGTGGATGTTCCAGGCACATGACAGGGAACAAAGACTTCCTTACTGACTATCAAGGATGATATTATATTGGTACAAGTATATGTAGATGACATCATCTTTGGTTCCACTAAAAAGTCTTTGTGTACAGATTTTGAGCAGATAATGTACAAAAGGTTCCAAATGAGTTCAATAGGAGAGCTCACTTTATTCTTGGGTTTACAAGTCAAGCAAAAAGAGGATGGGATCTTCATTAGTCAGGACAAGTATGTTGGTGAAAGCTTGAAGAAATTTGGTTTTTCTTAGTATATGGTACAGCCCGTACTACCTATGGAAACCAAAAGGCTTTGTCAAAAGATGAAGATGGTGCGGAATGTTGATATTCATTTATTAAGGTCAATATTGGGGTTCATTAATGTATCTTACATCCTCTAGGCAGATATTATGTTCTAAGTTTGTGCCATGCTCAATGATTTCAGTTCACCAAAAGTTTCCCACTTGAATGCAGTAAAAAGGATCTTTATATACCTAAAAGGTGAACCTAAATTGGGGCCTTTAAGTAATCCTAAGGACTCTCCTTTTATATTGGATGCTTTTTCAGATAGTGACTATGCAGGTGCCAGTTTAGACAGGAAATCCACAACATGAGGTTGTCAATTTCTTGGTTCATGGTTAATCTCTTGGTAGTGTAAAAAGTAGACTGTAGTGGCTAAATTCAATTATTGAAGTGAAATATATTGCTGCTTCTCACTGCTTTTTGGTTTGAAGTGCTTGGATCCAAATTTCAGATGTTAGGATTATGGATACGATTTTTGTAGACAAAGATTCATGTTTGATAATAAGAGTGGTCTTATGTGTTGTCAGAATCTCATGTCTACATTTTTAAAACAAGCATATAGAGATTCGGCATCATTTCATTAGAGACTCCTATGAGAAGAGATTGATAGAAATGGTCAAGATACACACTGATAATAATGTAGCTGATTTGCTCACTAAAGCTTTTGATGTGAGTAGATTTAATTTTATGGTGGCAAGCATTTGTATGCTTAATTTTATTAATTATACTTTTCCTATATCTGCATGATCTCAGGGAGGTTTATGGTGTATAAGAAACAACGGATTATACACAAGTACTAATTGGATTGAAGTTGGAAGGTAAACATGATGATCAGTACTTAATACTGCTGGGCTTAGCTTTCTCTATTTGAAGAAACTTTGTATGCTGATACAAATGTTTATGACTGCTAGCTTGTTAGTTGTCATGGGTGGTAATTAAGGTTGACATGGTTTGGAGATTGCTCTTTAGAAGAATTAGAGCTTAATCTGAAATCTCAAGATTTTAGTACTAGTATGTTGTTTTGGTTAACAGTTCTTAACTTCTATTCATGGGCTATGCATAGATATGGATCCTCATGAATTCTCAAGGTCTATCTCAGTTATTTTAGTGTGGCTTGTGTAAATAGATGGCTTGTTATTGATAGTTATTGGAGAAAAAGTTAATACTGTTAGACTAATATTAATACTGCCAGGCTAATATTAGTACTGCTTGTTACCGTTGATACTGTTGGTGCATAACCAAGCACCTGAGGGTGAAGGTTCAGCAACACCCATGAACCCCATCCACCCCTTTACCTCACAACTAAAATTTTCATGAACCTCAAACTGAAGCTCACATCGAGCAACTACTCCCATCTCCAACTACATATCAAAGAAAAAAAAGACTCAAACACGTAGGAAAACCACAAAGGACACTAAGTTACCTCAGACTAGTGTACCTCAAGACCTTGGAGCAAATGAGGTTGTCTATAAGGAGGGGGTGACAGTGTGGCAAGGGCTATCACTACTGTTGCTAGCTTAGATGCAACATAGGACAGTGATAACATTTTTAAGACCCAATCTAAGGCAAATGTTAATGTTGACATTCTTCGGGATTACATTACATTGTGCAGTCCCAGGCACCAAGAAACCATAGGGGGTACTCCTGCTCAGACTAGGTCTGAGAGAGTGCTTGAAAAGCCCAATGAACCATCACTCTCAGAAGGTCACACATCTGGAAGTGGGAAGGGCATGATGGAACATCAATTTGAATTGCGGCTAATGTACAATCCACACCCCATGATTCACCTCTCACAGGAGGTTACACACCTAGAAGTGATAAGGGTAGACTTAAACTACAGGAATTGATGACTATGTGTACAAAATTGTCAAAACAGGTGATTGACTTGGAGAAAGAGAAGGATGCTCAAGCTGTGGAGATCCTCAGACTAATGAAATGAATCAATAAAGATAAAGAAGTCAAGCAACTCACAATCAAGAAGAAGGAAATACAGACAGTTTGAATCTTCAGACGATGATTTAAATAAGGAGGATGTATCCAAACAGGGGAAGGGTAGTGACAAGATAAAGCCAATATTATGCAATTTCACACTCTATTTTTGGATGGCACATCTATGAAGATTCATATGCTAGTAGAGAAACAGTACCCACTGATCAATGAATTATTGAAGAAGATTCTAAACTTGTAGTTAGAAGCTGAAGAAGAAATTACTATGGCAATTTATCATTCTCCCATCTCTTCTCCATTAACATCAATGCCCCAAATCATCATTCATTACCTCTTATCTAATCAGACTTATAACTCCTTAATTGATTGTGCTTTAATCCACGAAGAACATAAAAGACTTGCGGCTTCAATGTTGGGAATTTTGAGTTACTACTGCCAGTACTACTTTACTACTGCTGGTTCAAGATTGATACTACTACTGAAGATTGAAGAATATAAACTAAGTCGTTAGTACTGCTAGTTGTAATAGTTAGTACTGTTAGTTATAGTTAGTACTGCCAGTACAAACTGATAGATCGTTAGTACTGCTAGTTAGTTTATTAGTACTGTTAGTATAAGAAGTTAGTACTGCTAAAGTGATATGCATGAGTTATATTAGGAATAGATATGCATGATCACTTGACGCGTTTTGTAAGCCCATTAGGGTTTTCCTTAGTGTATAAAAGGAACCCTACGGCATAGTTAGAGATATCAATCTTCATAGAAAACACATATCTCATAGTTAGTTATTCTGTAAACCTTGACAGAATATTTGCAATCAATATATTCAAGTTTAGTATTCATTGTTCTTCTTAGTATTGCAAGTTAGATTCCGCATAACTTGTAGTATTCACAATCATAGTTTCTCATATAGTTAGTTTGGATTTATCCAAGTTAACTAAGCTTTAACAGGCTAAAGAAGATCCGTTTCATTGGGACTTCACAAGTGGTATCAGAGCTTGTGGAGAAACTCTGAATAAGAAGAACTTTATCAGATCTAGATCTCTTCCTATAATACACAATGTCTGGTGAAGAACCTGCAACACAAATAGCACCAGTAGAATCTCCTCAAATGGTGTCTACTGTAAAACTTCCTATCCTCAAGAAGGGTGAATATACCCTTTGGAGCATGAGGATGGAGCAGTATCTCACTAACACAGATTATAGTTTGTGGCAAGTGATCTTGAATGGTGATGGTCCTATACAAGTAACAACTGATGAAAAAAAGGTATGAATTGAAGTACCTCCAAAGACTACTCAAGCACTATTACAAAGACAAAGAGAAAGAAAAGCTAAAAGCATCTTGCTTTTGGCTATTCCTAATGAGTATCAACTGAGGTTCCATGGAATAAAGGATGCAAAGTCTCTGTGGGCTGCTATCAAGAGTAGATTTGGTGGCAATGTTGAATCTAAGAAGATGCAGAAGACTGTTTTGAAGCAACAATTTAAAAACGTTTTTTGTATCTGACAAGGGAAGGCTTAGATAAAGCATATGATAGGTTTCAAAAACTTATCAGCCTTCTAGAAGTTCATGGTGCAGGCTAGTTTCCTAATGAATGATTTGAAATCGGAAATTTTTAATGAGTTTACCTTCATCATGGAAAAATGTAGCCTTGATTATGAGAGAATCAAAGATGGAATAGTTGATTAGATATTGATGATTTTACATAACCTAAAAGTGTTTGAAGCTGGTATCAAAGGTTTCCTCGGGATCATCTTGAAACTCTAGATTGTGGCCTTTCTTCTCTGCAGATACACTAGCAGCCAAAAATGAAGTTAATACTTGTAATGGTGTTTCTATGCATCAGGGCCATAATTCTCATGGACAAGCATTTTATCATCATATATGATGATTAATGTTTCATTCTTTGCTAATCAGTTCAAAATAATCCACAACTGGATGTGAGACCTATAGCAGATTGATCATGATGATTTGGAAGAAATGGACCTTAAATGGCAGGTGGCTATGCTTTCTATGAGGGTTAAGCGATTTTATAAGAAGACTAGAAGAAAGTTAATCTTCAATGGCAAAGAACCTGTAGGTTTTGATAAAACTAAGGTTAAATGATTTAACTATCATAGAAGGGGCCATTTTACAAGGGAATGTAGAGCACCAAGAAATCAAGGGAACATGAATGGAGATGCAGGGTATAGGAGCAGGGACAACACCAGTAAAGAAACTTGTCCAGTGGAGACCTCTGATTGATATTGTTGGTTCAGAAACAATGGCTTTGATTGTCCATGATGGACTGGGGTATGACTGGAGTTTATAGCTCAAGTGAACCAACTGAGTTTGCCTCTATGGCCTACACTTCATACTCCTCGGGTCTAACCGAAGGTCTAATTTGTTCTAAAAACTGTGTAAAAACATATGAAAAACTTCAAAAACAGTTTGATGAACAACGACAAACTCTTAGTAAGGCTAATCTAGAAATTATAGCTTCTCAGTTAGGCCTAGAATCTGTAGAGGAACAGTTAGTTGTTCATCAGAAAAATGAATCTATCTATGAAGAAAAGATTGTGGTCTTAGAATTTGAAGTATAAAATGACAAAGTATGTGTTAATATATTTAAAAATCAATTAGATGAAACTTTTAAGAGGAAAAAGTTGATTTAAAAGCAAAACTAGAACAGTTTGAAAATGTCTTCTAAACTTAAATAAATTGATTAATAGTCAATTAAGTTCTAAAGATAAAACTGGTCCAGGATATGAAGATCAATTAAATGAAAATGATTCATATGGTAGTGAATTGTTTAATAGTGTCTTTGATAGTCGTTCAAGTAATGGAGATGACAATCAAACAAATGATAGGTTCAAAATGGATAATGCAACTAATCACGCTGGTCCTCCTCCTTTAATGGGAATTACATGCCTTACTTGATGACCTAATCTTTTGCTGGAGTGGATGAACTCTGTTATTGGCCTACAACAAATAAGGGAATAGTGCTAGTGTGTCTCATGTTAAAACAAGTATATCCAATGCAATATAGTGTAGGAAATGCCTAGAGTTGAATCTGTTAGGCCTAGTGGATTTATCATTGAAGATTGGGTTAGTGATGATGATAAGGATATTTTTCAATCTAATTATTTGCAAGCACCAAACAACTTTAGTTTTTAAAAGATTGAGTTTAACTAATGTAGGAAGAATCTGTATTAAACCTAAACTAGCTGAATAGACTAGGATAACCTATCAAAAAATTCCAAGGGTAGATAGAAGAGATTGGATTGGGAAAATGGCCTCAAACTCAAAACTGAGGTTAGAATTGGGTCTACAAAGGTAAGCTGTTTTGTTTGTCGCAATTACAACCATCTAATAAAAGACTATGATTTTCATGAAAAGAGAATGGCTAAAAATTCTGTTTTGAAAAATATGGGAAAGAATATTGGTCAAAGGGAAATTAGACCAGTTTGGAATAATGTTCAGAGAATAAATCATCAAAATAAATTTGTTCCATCTGCAGTCTTAACAAGGTCTGGAAGAGTACCAGTTAGTACTGCCAAGAAAAGCTCTCTAAGAGCAACAACATCAACTAGTACATTCAGACCAGTTAATACTGCTACCCATACAAATAGAGTGAATGTTTCAAAATTAAGAACAAATGCTTTTCATAAGTCTCATTCACCTATTAGAATGTCTTTTTATAAATCAACAGCACCAAATACCAGGATTTCAAATGAAAAAGTTAATACTGTTAGAGTAAATGGTGTTAATACTGCTGGGCAAACAGCAGTTAGTGCTGTTAAGGGAAATGGGGTCACTACTGTTAAGGCCTCAGCAGGTTGTGTTTGGAGACCTAAAATGACTGATTTAAACAATGTCTCCAAAGACAATAGTGGATCATGGGTCTCAAAAAGAGTAAATTATATTGATCCACAAGGCAGACTCAAGTCAGTAGTGGCTTGGGTCCCCAAGAGACACTAACTCTCTTACTTTTGTGCAGGGAAATCCACAACAAGCTTTGAAGAACAAAGGAATATTTGACAGTGGATGTTCCAGGCACATGACAGGGAACAAAGACTTCCTTACTGACTATCAAGGATGATATTCTATTGGTACAAGTATATGTAGATGACATCATCTTTGGTTCCACTAAAAAGTCTTTGTGTACAGATTTTGAGCAGATAATGTACAAAAGGTTCCAGATGAGTTCATTAGGAGAGCTCGCTTTTATTCTTGGGTTTACAAAGTCAAGCAGAATGGGATGGGATCTTCATTAGTCAGGTCAAGTATGTTGGTGAATAAGCTTGAAGAATTTTGTTTTTCTTAGTATATGGTACAGCCCGTACTACCTATGGAAACCAAAAGGCTTTGTCAAAAGATGAAGATGGTGCGGAATGTTGATATTCATTTATTAAGGTCAATATTGGGGTTCATTAATGTATCTTACATCCTCTAGGCAGATATTATGTTCTAAGTTTGTGCCATGCTCAATGATTTCAGTTCACCAAAAGTTTCCCACTTGAATGCAGTAAAAAGGATCTTTATATACCTAAAAGGTGAACCTAAATTGGGGCCTTTAAGTAATCCTAAGGACTCTCCTTTTATATTGGATGCTTTTTCAGATAGTGACTATGCAGGTGCCAGTTTAGACAGGAAATCCACAACATGAGGTTGTCAATTTCTTGGTTCATGGTTAATCTCTTGGTAGTGTAAAAAGTAGACTGTAGTGGCTAAATTCAATTATTGAAGTGAAATATATTGCTGCTTCTCACTGCTTTTTGGTTTGAAGTGCTTGGATCCAAATTTCAGATGTTAGGATTATGGATACGATTTTTGTAGACAAAGATTCATGTTTGATAATAAGAGTGGTCTTATGTGTTGTCAGAATCTCATGTCTACATTTTTAAAACAAGCATATAGAGATTCGGCATCATTTCATTAGAGACTCCTATGAGAAGAGATTGATAGAAATGGTCAAGATACACACTGATAATAATGTAGCTGATTTGCTCACTAAAGCTTTTGATGTGAGTAGATTTAATTTTATGGTGGCAAGCATTTGTATGCTTAATTTTATTAATTATACTTTTCCTATATCTGCATGATCTCAGGGAGGTTTATGGTGTATAAGAAACAACGGATTATACACAAGTACTAATTGGATTGAAGTTGGAAGGTAAACATGATGATCAGTACTTAATACTGCTGGGCTTAGCTTTCTCTATTTGAAGAAACTTTGTATGCTGATACAAATGTTTATGACTGCTAGCTTGTTAGTTGTCATGGGTGGTAATTAAGGTTGACATGGTTTGGAGATTGCTCTTTAGAAGAATTAGAGCTTAATCTGAAATCTCAAGATTTTAGTACTAGTATGTTGTTTTGGTTAACAGTTCTTAACTTCTATTCATGGGCTATGCATAGATATGGATCCTCATGAATTCTCAAGGTCTATCTCAGTTATTTTAGTGTGGCTTGTGTAAATAGATGGCTTGTTATTGATAGTTATTGGAGAAAAAGTTAATACTGTTAGACTAATATTAATACTGCCAGGCTAATATTAGTACTGCTTGTTACCGTTGATACTGTTGGTGCATAACCAAGCACCTGAGGGTGAAGGTTCAGCAACACCCATGAACCCCATCCACCCCTTTACCTCACAACTAAATTTTTCATGAACCTCAAACTGAAGCTCACATTGAGCAACTACTCCCATCTCCAACTACATATCAAAGAAAAAGAAAGACTCAAACACGTAGGAAAACCACAAAGGACACTAAGTTACCTCAGACTAGTGTACCTCAAGACCTTGGAGCAGACGAGGTTGTCTATAAGGAGGGGGTGACAGTGTGGCAAGGGCTATCACTTCTGTTGCTAGCTTAGATGCAACATAGGACAGTGATAACATTTTTAAGACCCAATCCAAGGCAAATGTTAATGTTGACATTCTTCGGGATTACATTACATTGTGCAGTCCCAGGCGCCAAGAAAACATGGGGGGTACTCCTGCTCAGACTAGGTCTGAGAGAGTGCTTGAAAAACCCAATGAACCACCTCTCTCAGAAGGTCACACATCTGGAAGTGGGAAAGGCAGGATGAAACATCAATTTGAATTGACGGCTAATGTACCAATCACACCTCATGATTCACCTCTCCTAGGAGGTCACACAACTAGAAGTGATAAGGGTAGACTGAAACTACAGGAATTGATGGCTATTTGTACAAAATTATCAAAACAAGTGATTGACTTGGAGAAAGAGAAGGATGCTCAAGCTGTGGAGATCCTCAGACTAATGAAATGAATCAATAAAGATAAAGAAGTCAAGCAACTCATAATCAAGAAGAAGGAAATACATATAGTTTGAATCTTCAGATGATGATTTAGATGAGGAGGATGCATCCAAACAGGAAAGGGGTGGTGACAAGATAAAGCCAATATTATGCAATTTCACACTCTATTTATGGATGGTACATCTATGAAGATTCATATGCTAGTAGATAAAAAGTACCCACTGATCAAGGAATTATTGAAGAAGATGCTGAACTTGCTGTTAGAAGTTGAAGAAGAAAATACTATGGCATTTGAGCTCGTCAAGTTCATCAAATCAATGCTTAAAGAGTAGTAAAATGTTTGAATACATCCTCCTAATGACCGATAAGCTTAAAACTAAGATGAAACTCTGATGACTGACAAAAGTATAATATCATGTTTAGGGGAGGTATTGTTGGGAATTTTGATGTTACTATCTTGCCTATACTTACTTTATACTGCTGGTTTAAGATGTAATGCTACTGAAAGTATTGAAGGAATATAAACTAATGTCGTTATATGATAATGTAATAGTTAGTACTGTTAGTTATAGTTAGTACTGCCAGTACAAACTGATAGATCGTTAGTACTGCTAGTTAGTTTATTAGTACTGTTAGTATAAGAAGTTAGTACTGCTAAAGTGATATGCATGAGTTATATTAGGAATAGATATGCATGATCACTTGACGCATTTTGTAAGCCCATTAGGGTTTTCCTTAGTGTATAAAAGGAACCCTACGACATAGTTAGAGATATCAATCTTCATAGAAAACACATATCTCATAGTTAGTTATTATGTAAATCTTGACAAAATACTTGCAATCAATATATTCAAGTTTAGTATTCACTGTTCTTCTTAGTATTGCAAGTTAGATTCCGCATAACTTGTAGTATTCACAATCATAGTTTCTCATATAGTTAGTTTGGATTTATCCAAGTTAACTAAGCTTTAACAGGCTAAAGAAGATCCGTTTCATTGGGACTTCACATTCAAGATCCTTTGGAAGGTCTCGGGTAGGTTTCGACTTGTTGTTCTTTCTTTATGATTTCAAAAAAATAATAGAAGCTATGCTTCTTATAGATCAATGATGGTTTTTCTTTTCGCGTTCTTGATCTTTTGAGGGTCTTGACATAATTGTAGCACACGAAAAAATGAAACTGAGATCCTGGTTTATCATTTTAGTTCGAGTCTTGATGGAGGAGATGGGATAGGATTAGATATGGAGTTGTGGAATGATGATTGTGACGAAGGGATAGGATTAGTATTGTATTTGTGATGTTGTTGATGTAATTGGTGAGGGTTTAGTTTGATGTCGTTTAACAGTCTGTACTTCCATTTTGATTTGCCTTTGACACGATGACTGAGTTGACCTGGTTTGAGTCAAGACTTGATAAATCATGGTATGTCATCACATAAACCACGTATACCTTTGATAAACCGCAGTGTTTAAACCGCGGGATGTACCTGATAAACCGCGGGCTGTTTGGGTTAAACCGAGGTGAGTAAACCTGATAAACCACAGACATAAACCGCGGGTTCAAAATCATAAACCACGAAGACATTTGTTAAACTGCGGTCACCCATAGACCGCAGTCACTTTTGTGTAAACCGCGGGATTGGAGGTGGATAAACCGCGGGATTTAACTTTTTTATACCCGTCCTTTTCTTTTCAGGATTTTGTCCCTTTCCTGTTTTCTTGCAAACCACAGATTTGAATAAAGAAATAAGCCCAGAAAAACAGGTTGAGACAAAGCTGTGTGAATAGCTCAAAAGACTACCAAAAATATTACCCAATAAGTTGTGTTAATTGAAGTGATAAACTTTCATTTTGATAAACATGACAGAATAAGAAACACTAGAAAAGATTTAACACTTTTGAGCTGTTAGCCTTAGCATTAAAAGCTGATAAATAAGCCCGCGTAATAAGCCAGAAACAACCAAAAAAAACTAACACCTCCTTTTGGTATACAGTAAATTGATGAGACACTAGGAAAGAAATGGTACTTTTGTTGCAAAAAAAATCAAGCCGTGGTTTTTCTACCAAAATAAGCCACGAAAATAAGTTGAAATTAGCTATAAGCACGAAACAACACAACACAATACACAACACCCTCGGTTTGCTCTTGATACCAATTGACAAGATTAATAAACACCTTTTGGGAGGACGGGGATGATCAAAATAAGCTACATAAAACATAGTGTTTAGTGAGGGAAAGTAGAGAGAGGTTGGAGAACAAATGTAATATTAGATTAGGGAAAATACAATGAACTTTCACACCCCCATGGAGAGACATGGGGGTATTTATATGCCTAATACAATATAATTATCCCTAGTTTACGATAATATCCCTTGCGTATCACGCAGTGTCTATAGCTAGTCTAATTTACGTATAAGACTCCAGCTTTACAAAATAGTAAGGCTAACAGTCAATGTAACAGGAGGGCCTCTAGGTATTGCATAGATATCCTTCTTTGATTTTTCCTCAATACTAGTTAAAATATCTCGCGATAAACTCACGGCTTCAATTTCATCAGTTTGCAACACGTCTCCACCTAAGCATAAAAGGATAACAATAAATTGTGAAAACAACTTGATGAACTAGTATAACTAATATACAGATATTTGAATACCAACTCACTAGAGCAAATTATAACTACCTGAATTGACGTTTCTTCGTTGTATAATATGTTGCTTTGTTTTATTAAAAGCACATGGCTTTCGTGCCAAAACACTAGTCTCTGCTTTGGTATTAGAATATTCGTAGTGTGACATCTACAAATGATTTGATTATTTTGTAATTCTTTATGAGGAAAAATACCATGACCACACCAAAGCCAACTAATTAGAAAGTGAGAAATCATCATTATACATACCAATGAGATCTGCCTCCACACATTTAGGTACACCCATCTCTTATCCTTATATGTCCATGTATTAGAATTCATTTCATCGTAGAGGTAAGACACCATATAACGCAACAATATAAAGTGGTATTATTTGTATCTTATTTTTCATTGTCAGCAAGCCTCGGTTCTTATTAACCAAAACAACAACTTTATTAAAGATCCAAATAATGAATTATCATATCAACAAAAGTAAATCATAAATATACAATAACCCTAAAATTTTGCTATATAATTCCTTGATTATACTCACTACTAACCCTAATATCCCTATCTCAAAACACGCAGTCACCACAAACTTCTCAACTTCTTCTTTCTCTTCAACTCATATAACTCAAACACATTCACTTTCTTTTGCAGCCACAATAACAAAAAAATCTTATTTTTCTTCTCAACTCAGGTCGAACTACATAAAACACTTGCATAACTATTTAATCAATAACTGAAGCACATTTAAGCTCCTTTGATTATTTTTGTTAAATACCGAACAACAAACACATGCAATCCAACACTCAAAACCTATAAAGAACTCAAAAGATTTTGCTTTAAGATCATGTAAAACTGTGTACACAAAACTTTATTATCATATATGTAACTTAAATAAAAACTTTATCTTTAGGCTAAATATACTAAAAAGAATGTCACTTTAAGTTATCATATGGGTAACTTTTATAACTTTAACGACAAAAAAATTATGTGTTTACATATCGAAATAATCTAACAAATCAACTTAACCCTAACTCTTTTGATCTAAATCCGTTTGTAAATATTTTGACTCGAACTCGTTTGTCTTGAATCTTAAACAAAAACCAATAGGTAAACTTACACTACAACAAAATGAAGTTAATGCAACATTTTATAAGTAACACTTTTAATATGTGTTGGTTCTTTTTAAACATCAAACAGTAAGCAACATTCTTATAATAAGTGTTGCATTTATAGGTCTAGCGCAACATCTTTTCAAAAGTGTTTCAAAGGTTGTATCTTATCTTATGAATAATAAATTTAAACTTCCCCCCTCCCCCCAAAGCGAAATTTTAGATTAAAGTCTCCCGCTCCCCCTAAAATTATTTCTCCCCAAATCAGTTTTCCCTATCACCAAAAATTAAAAACTTTAATCGTTGTAACCATTGTCCATCCATTCTTCTTCCTTTCTCCAAACACGCTCCTTCATAAATTGCTCACAACTCTGTCACCACCACATTATTTCTTCACCAACATGTTACTTGACAATCATTTTTGCAGCCGTGTTTTATCGATCCTTAATCCCTTATCATAGTAACAAAACTAATTATACTTTAATTGTATGTATATTATTATATTTTTTTTATGTTTGATTGTCTTTTTTTGGTAAAGTGTTTGATTGTCTTTTATTATGTCTTTTTTATTAATTTTCATGAACTGAAAATTGATATATTCTTTTTCTAATTCCAGGAAGCCTAATTTCATTGTTGTTGTTATTTGTTTGTATTTAGAATGACTGAGGTTTAGATCAGTGGACATGTCACTTGTTATATTCATTTGAATGTATTATGCTAAAAATTGATCCAAATATTACTATATTGCATTAGACTCAATTTGTTTCTATAACATTATACATGCCGCTACCAATACCTTATAATCTATTTTGGAAGTAGATGTTGTCATGACATGAAGGCTATTTGAGTGTAATTAGGGGTGTGCATTCACATTGATGTTATACTATACTCGTATTCCCTACTTACGCCCTACAAGGTTTCTAATATTTATCTATTGTTTATTCATCTTTGCTTATAGTTACTTTTGATGTTTGAGGTGGAGGTGGGAGGGTGTTCCAGATATGGTTTTGTTCTTGTGTTGTAGAAAATTCTTTTGAGCTTTTTAAAGTTCACCAAGTATCATATCAAGTGTAGCCATTGGCGTGCTTGCATTTATTATTATGCATTCAACTATGTTTAATGAAATGAAATACATGTACTTTTATAATTTACTCATTTATTGTAATTAGAATTCAGTTGTGAATTTTTTTTGAGTAAAGGGTTACCCCGGTAAAATATATTAAAACCGAAAAGTTAAGTACAAACGAAATGACATGTCATAAACACTTACAACTCTAGAGACAACTAATAAATTGAAACTAGAACAAATGACTCTTCAAAAACCAGCTAACTAGCAGCAACCGTGAAAGTAGACGAACTTCCACCGGTTTTTTTACTTTGGAGTAAATTAGCCGATTCATCATACATATTTTCTACCTCTTCTTCACTTTCCTTATCCAAAGCAGAATAAGGATTGGACACGGGAATTTTATCATTCATAGTATAAGTAACAGTAGTCTTCAACATAGTTGATGATTTAGATGCATTACCCACATTAGTAGTTCCCTTCTTTGGTGCGCTTGTAGTCGCCTTAGGCTCATACCTAACAGTTTGTTTAACCGGGTGACCACCAAACTGACCACCATTAGTAGACTTGGATTTACCCTTCTTTTTCTTCTTTTTACCCACAGTTTGGAATTTATCATTAGTCTTCTCAACAGTAGAAGTAGCAACATTAGAAGTAATAGCAGAAGGAGTAATCGACACCTTTTTAGGGCAATGGTCTTGAACATGACCAAATACTTTTAGAAGGTGTTTGGGATTGCTTAGTCAAAATATACTATGCTTTTTGAAAATGGAAAATTAGATAATCAGTTGTTACAAAACGTCATTTTAAAATTTAGTGTTTGGATTTGTTTATTGTGTATGATATTTCAATAATCAGATAATTAGTTTTTTAGTGTTTGGAAAATCAAATTAATTAAGTATTTGAGATTTAAAATGACTATAAAAGACATTTCTCTTTTTATGAATGCTTACAATTTTTGAGTTTGACCCATCCCATCTAAATGTGGACTACCATGTAAAAAGAAAATAAATAAAAAATTTATAAAATTCAAAATTGCTTCATACTATACATACGAAACAAAACCTCCAAGTGACAAAACAAATAAACATGAATGTGCACCATCAGATAAGGGGTCTTTATGAGAAACTATTATAGGTAATTTGAGGGTGGGTGTATTTGTAATTTGTCAAAGAGGGTTATAATTGCGTTTTCCAAAAGCAAGGGTGGACTTGCTACTACGAAACTCCATTTTAAAAGTGAGAAAAACCAAAAAAGCCATTATCTCAGTCTCCTATCCAAACAATATCTACTAACTTAGTATGTTTTCAAATCTCAATAATCAGATAAGGAGCCTCATAACGCAATCCCAAACACACTCTTAGTCGAATATGTTTGATTTTGATATCTAGCTGAGGTTTTTAGTGTTGTTTCATTTTCAGCTATAAGAGATGTTTTTATCATAAATTATTTGCATAATATTTACTCTCAACTAATTAAATATCGTTCACTCTATTATATGCTTTCTTAAATTGGTTTGTTACAAATTACATCAGGTGTGCTCACATGAAGAAACTGGCGGTGAGTCTTTTAAAGAGACAATCTCTTCTCGTGGGTTGCGAGAACATATCATTTGTTTATGAAATTCTTATGATTATTAATTTGTGAACCACCAACAGCTAAACCTAGTCTTTTTAGGAGACACATATCTTGTGAACTTTTCAAGTGAAGAAGCTGAAGTTTGTGGCACGCCTGGAATATTTGCTTCTGAATGTGAAGCAAGAGCATCCACATGCTTAATATCACTTAACTGATAAGGTTAGTTAAACCATTAAATGATAAAAAAATTATTCACTTTCAATATGCCTTTGGGATCTCGTATGACATAAGAGTAACCGAGGTTTTAAGAGTAATTATTTTAAAGTTAATCTAAAGTTTTTGCCTTAGTGTAGGCTGATAGGCTAGAGTTAAATGTTGTAGAATGAAGGGTATTTTTATTGGTTAATTCTCTTAAATGGATTGCAGATTCATCTTTGTTAAATACCATCAAGATGTTATCGGTTATCACATGATGTTATGGTCTCAACTATCACACAAGTCTAATTATGGGGTTTAATATGAAATGTTTAGACTAAAAACTCTTTTATGTAATAAAGATATCAAATATAATATCATTTATGTATGAAACGCAAAAGATATAAATTAACAGAATAAGCTGGTTAACACTCAACAATACACAATCTGGCCCATTAGACTTGAACTCGTTATGAAAACATACCCAACTACACATCTCCTTTATATTTGTATATATATATAATATATATATATATATATATATATATATATATATAGAGAGAGAGTGTAGGGATCCAGTGAGAAGTAAATTAAAATAAGAAGTGGTGAGAAGTGACTAAAACCCACACATTTGGATGCAAAGTGGGGGGGGGGGGGGGGGGGGGGGGGGGGGGGGGGGGGGGGGGGGGGGGGGGGAGACTTTCATTAGATGCATTTCTATTCATCTAGATGCACCATTTTGAGTTTCAAAAGTTAATTTGATGTGTAGATGGTGCAAATTGATTTTCATGATTTTGGCACATGTAGAGGACCAAAAAACAAGAGAAATCATGAAATGCATCTAATATACGTATATGCATCTAATTAAAAGCTAGAAAACACATTATGATGCATTATAATGCATCTAAGATTATAGAGATGCATCTAATTTAAGTCGGTGCATCTCGGATATGCGGTTATAGTTACTTCTTATCCTTCTTATTTTAAAGAAACTTCTCATTTGATCCTAACTATATATATATATATATATATATATATATATATATATATATTGTTAAATTCCATTTGATGAATATATATATATTGTTAAATTCCATTTGATGAATTATACTATTGGTTATGTTGGGATCTAAAAGGCTGCACAACTAATGACTTAGACTCGTTACGACTCATATAACTTAATGCACGATTTGACTCAACCCGACCAACCCATTCGTTTTTCTTCCCATAGGCTTAAGGTAGGAATGTGGATATTGAACTAGAATGGGGTTTATTTGTGATATATATTATGAGTAGGATTTCTACTATGGCACAAATCAATACGAGAATTGCAAATATTCTAATGTCTGCTCTTTTTTGCTTTTATGGTTCAACAATAAGCTTTCTTAAATTATTCACGTCTGTCACAAACGGATAGCTAGCGTGCTCTGCAGAAAGGAAAATTTATTATTTATAAACGATTGTGTTTAGGGTAATATGATGTAGCTGAAAGAATGAGGATAGAATGGATGAGGAGGAATAAAGGGGTTTTATAGGAGATGAAAAGCGGCCAATATGAAGCAAATAGCAAGCATAATGTCTTTGGCTTACGATAGCAAAGAGCGGTTTATTATTTGATTTTCATAAAACTTAACTTTTTAAGAATGATGACTTATGAGTTATAATGGGTAAGATGTATGCTTCTTGTGATTAGAGCTATGGTATTATTGTATGTTAAGAAAGCTGATTTATACAAGTAGGCCTAATCTGTTGAGGCCCTAATATGCTAATCCATAAACATAATTGCATATTGATTTCTTAAGTAATTTAATAAAAAATTAGCGTGTAATAGTTCATTTTTGAAGCTGGGATTTTGTTTATCATTTAGTGATTGTTATACAAGGATAAGAAAATCTTGAATATTTGTTACAAAAAGCATTTAAAGCAACTTAACTCTTTCTAAAATACCGATCATATTCTTTCAATCTGTGTATATGTTCCAGCCTATGTTGATATGGTGTATTTCAAGGCTAATGTAGTGGATAAAGACTTTCGTGAAGAATTTCAATATTTCTATGATGTCATTCTGATTACTTTATGTTAACTACGCCATTTATTGTAGTCACTTTGACATTTGTACATATTTATTAATTCACAACGCGATACTAGGGTGATAAGTTTTATTGTAATGTTGGATGAATATTGGTACTATTAGCCTAGTTGGAAATAATAGTTTGAATGCCTATTATACAAAATTGCAGCATATTGCATATATATGTAGCATTCTTATCGCACATAACAAAATCTCTTTAAATAGAGAAAAAGTGTTACGATAGATGTTATTACGTGTTGCACTATGTGGTAGGAAACAACTTAAAGTGTTGCATTTGGTAGATAAAAGTGTTGTCATTGCGTGGTATTTATTAATGGAAGTATTGCTCTTGATTGTCAAAAGTGTTGCATTCAATGTAAAAAGTGTCACTGTTGAATATAAAAAGTGTTGTGTTTGTGCCTAAAAAGTGTTGCACTTCAAGTGTCGTATTTAAAATATATAGGCTACACTTTCAAAAAATGTTGCATATTATACCTGTTAGAAATAAAAAATAATCTGCTTGTAAGCACTATAATAAAGTGCAGAGACTAGTTGTGTCAAGTTATGAAATTCATTAACTAACAAGACTATAAATAGGGATTATTTATCTCAAGGTTAGTTGTATTAAAATCAATTAATCAAAAGACTTGTTTAATATTTCCCTCTCTAAACACACACACTAATTACATCTTAATTCTCACATCCACCAATCATGATCTTAATCTCCAATATGTGGTATCATCGTCGGTGATTGCGGATTAACGTGTCATTCTTGTGCTTAAACCTGTTTTAGAGTTGAGTATATAACGAATTCGAATCGAATTTTTTTATTTTTACTTGTCATTTTGTAAATTTTTTAGTTTTCGACATTTGTACACTAAAATCTTATGGTTTTAGTTGTTAAAAGTGTTTAGAAACATAAATCCTCAAAATGATTTGAATAAAAATAGATAGAAATCGAATTTGATTGTGTTTTGAGTTGTAAAAGTCATGAAATATTAATATTTGAAAGATAGATGTGTTTTTCATGGCTACATGATGGTTTCGGTGCTCAAAAGGTATACATTTGATAGTTTTGGTGCTTAAAACAAGTTTTATGTTGTTAAAGTTAGAAATAACGGTTGAAAAAAGGTTATTTTTGCTAGTTTCGGTTGTTGAAATCTGAGTTTCGGTCGAAAAACGGTTTTGGTTAAGTGGTTTCGGTTATTAAGATTTGGTTATTCATTTTGCTTCGGATCTAGTTTTGGTTGGATAGTCTCGGATACAGTTTTGGTTGGATAGTTTCGGTTGGATAGTCTTGGATATAGTTACGGTTGGATAGTTTCGGATATAGTTTCGGTCGGATAAAATAAAATAAAAAAAATTACGGGAAAACTTGAGTAAAATATAATTTCAAGGGTAGTCTTAATATCGAATTTTTACGTCAAATTCAAATTTTGGTATAACAGTAAAAATTTTGGCCTAAAATTCAAATTTTTGGGACGAAATTCAAAATTTTTAAGGTTAAAATTCAAAAGCTTCTTTTTTTACTACTTTTAGAATTGAATTCTAAAGTGAATCTCAAATTTTAGCGAATGAAATTTTTGAGAATTAATTTTTGGCGGGAAATTGCGAGATTTTCTAAATATATTATGTTGAGATATCAATATCTGTTTAAGTCAAGATGAGCCGTGATGTGATTACTGTTGGTTCGATTATGCGTATTCCATTACTATATCGGGGAGAATACTCTTAGTGGCTTGAGAGGTTTATGAACTACATTGAAGAACAAACTGATGGTGAATTGTTAACCCGGTCTATTACTCATGGTGAACAACCATTGTCTGTTATTTCTCAAGTGTCACTTGATGGAACTACACCAAATGTACCACCTGTTCGTAAACGATCACTGTATACTTTTGAAGAGAAGAGGATTAGAAAGATTGATCGTCTTGCAAGGTCTCTTTTTATTCAAGGGATTCAAAATGATATTTATTCTCTCATTGACAATAACGATACTACTAAAGAGTTGTGGGATGCACTTAATAGGCAGATGCGTGGTTTCGAATTTGGTGAACAAGATAGGAAATCTATTGTACTGTATGAGTATGAGACATTCAAGGCTATTAAAGGAGAGCAGTTACTTGATACATATCTTTGATTCTTACAAGTGATTAATGATTTGCAGAAATGTGGGTTTAAGAAAGATAACTGTGAGTTGAATTACAAGTTCTTGAACAATCTGCTACCCGATTGGAAACAATATGGTACACTAATGAGACAAACAAAGAACTTAATGGACATAAACATTGATGCTCTTTACAACATTCTGAAGAAAAACCAAGTTGAATGTGAACGAAGCAGTGGGTATAAAGAAGAAAGAAGTTGTTGTTACTGTTTCAGATCCGTTTTAGTTATTAAGAAAACAAAAGTGAGTAAAAGCAAAGAGAAAGAAGTGGTTGATTCAGATTCCGAAGAAAGTGATGATGAAGATATCAACGATTTAAAGATGATAATAGCATTGTTAGCAAAAGTTTTTGATAGGAAGAAATTTTATGCTAAACCAACGAACAATAATTTGAACTTCTTCAACATATGCTTCTGCAAATAAGAAACCACAGTATGTGAAGCAAGTGGATAAGAAAAATGATGGAAAGAAAAAGGATATAAGCAAAGTTACATGTTATAATTACAAGAAGGATGGTCATTTCGCTAAAGATTGTAGGAAAGCAAAGGTCAAGGACTACAATTACTACAAGACAAAGATGCTGCTAGCAAAGAAGGATAGTGATGATCAAGTGTTTCTTGCTGAGGACTAAGTTTAGATGCAAATGACTGATAGTGATTCAGAAGAGGAGCTGAGTACTAATATGGTTTGCATGGCTAAGATGAAAAAGGTTCTTTCTGATTCAGAGAAAAGCTCATCATTTGACAGAGATACTATTGCTGAGGTATCCTATTACTTTTCTGATTCTGAAAGTGAATATGAATTTGATGATACTTCAGATTATTATGATAAGTCTAAACTTAATTATGGTTTATTTGTGGACAATGATGATGATCAAGAAATTTTTCATGATGCAATTGAACTTGCTAGTGAAAATTTTGATGAAAATCTTCTTGTATCTAAAAATGATCATGATAAGTTAGAAATTGATCATAATGAATCTGAAGACAAATATCATTTAGTTGATAAATTAGTTGTTAAGTTCACACAAAAGATTGCTAAATGTCAAAAATGTATTAAGAAAGAAAATCAATAAAGCAAAGATTTGGAACTTCAAAACAAACCTTTACAAGATTAAAATCATGTTTTGAATAATCAAGTAAACACTTTTAGGAGAAAAAGTAATGATATTGATAAACAAATAAAAGCGTTGAAAGAAAAGAATGATGATTTACTTGCTAAGTAAATTGCAAAAATCGTCCTTATGGTTTGGCCAAATTGCACGTTTGGTCCGCGTGGTATCGAAATTAAAAAAACCGTCCGTGTGGGAAACCTTGAGTTTCACTTTTAGTCCTTTGTCGAACTGAAATCACCAAAGTACCCTTATCTTCGTTTTAGAAACAGAGGGGTATTTTAGTCATTTCAATTTGACAAAGGACTAAAAGTGGAACCCAAGGTTTCCCACACGGATGATTTTTGTAATTTTGATACCACGCAGACCAAACTACAAGGACGATTTTTGCAGTTCTCTCTTTACTTGCTCATATGAAAACATTAGAAGAAAAACTTAATGTTAAATATGTTGTGATTAATACTCACACTAAGTGTCAAGCACAATATGAAAAACTTGAGAAAGAAAAAGAACAATATGTGATCAAGTTTTCTTTTCTTGTTGATAATGATAGACAACATAGACAAAAGATAAATGATCAAGAGAATTTTATATCATAAGATGAGTTGTCAATTAATTGAGATGATCAATAATGTGTTGAACCGACAAAAGAATATCTCAGAAAACCAAAAGACAATTTCAAAGTTAGAAGAGTGTGTGCGTAAAAAGGATTTAGAAGTTAAAAAGTGTTTGGAAAGATTAAACGATTTTGAAAACAAACTTCATAAAGCATGACAAACACGTTAGACTATACACACGATCATGCATTCTAAAGACAAAATGTATAATGGTCGAAAAGGAATAGGTTTTGATAATCCATGTTATTTTCGTAAAGCGAAAGATTTGAGACCTAGTCTTTATGATGAAAAGGTTATTGGTCTAGGGTATACTCTGATGTTTCTCACACATTTAAATGAAGCTTTTGAAATTGAGAAATTTAAGAGAGCATGAGACATAAAATTAAATTTGCTTATGATTATGGAAACTTGAATGCAAGTTGTGTGAATAACATGATAAATTTTTTGGATGACTACTTTCAAGAAATAATTAATCCAGATTTTGAAAAGATCGATTCTCCGTCTCAGCAAACAAGTTCACTCAAACAATATGTTCCAACTGTGATTTAGAAAAGATCATCATCAATTTGGAAAATGAACCTGTGAGTCTTTTGGAAAAAGAAAAAGAACATTTATTGATCTTTGAAATCAAAAGGTTTTGAGTCTTGTGAAAGTGAAATTTCTGAATCGAAAAATCAAAATGAAAATGAATGTCAAGAGGTTGAAAAAGGTTGTGATAATTTGTAGAGTTCAAATGTAATTGCTCCATGAATGTTTAAAATACACATGTCACAAAGTGTTTCACCGGTTTCTCTGACAAAAACGTATGTGCTTCAAACAACATGGAAACTAAAACAAAAAGAAAAAGACATAAGAGAACATCATCAAAACATAAAGACAAATAAGTGAATAATGATTTATTGCGTACTAATAAAGATTTTGTTCATTTTTCAGATTTAGACACACACATTAGTGTGAGAAGACCTAAGAGTAGAAGTGTTATTTGGAAAAAGAAAGGGTCGTCTAATGCACGATGTGTTGATTTATCTTCTTTATGTAATTTAAATGTGAACAAAGATGTTAAGAGATATTCTCGCAAAGACTTGTTGTTATCTAATAATCAACGTCATGTGAACACTAAATGTGCTTATGCGTGTAACGATGCTATGAATCTTTCTTGTAATTCTCAATTGCATGCTTCTTATGACATGAATGTTGTGCATGTTTTTTATGATGTGAGTATAAGTAATTCTCGAGTTAGCAAGATGTCTTTTAGGAAAAATCCTTGTGATTATTTTCAACGAATGAATGTGCGTTCTGAGAGTATTTTGAATAGTTCTTTGCCTTGAACATCGCTTAGGTGGTTTCACAGAGTGTAACCGTTAGCTAAACCCGTATCTAAATGGATTCCCAAAGTTTCGCGTCAAAAAGATAAAATTTCTAAGACACCTAACTCCATGGGACCCATCCTAAAATGGGTACCCAAAGTTTGTTGAATGTATTTGGTATTTTATCTATTGCAGATTGTCTAGATTTGCTTGGATTCTCAACTCGAGATGTTCAAAGCATATGACAGGAAATCATGCTTTATTGAAGAATTTTATGGATAAATTTCTTGGAACGGTTCGCTTCGATAATGATGATTTTGCGGTAATTGCTGGCTATGGAGATTTGGTTCTTGGATCGATGACGATCAAGAAAGTTTACTATGTCGAATGTTTAGGACATAACTTATTTAGCGTTGGACAATTTTGTGACAAGGGTCTTGAAGTAGCCTTTCGAAAGTCTACATGTTTTGTTAGAACCGAAGAGGGTGTAGATTTGCTTACTGGTGATCATTCATCAAATTTGTATACTATTTCTCTTAACAACATGGCTTCAAATTCTTTGGTTTGTCCTCTAGTATCAATCTTGGTTGTGGCATCAATGTCTTTCTCATATGAATTTCACCACAATCAATAACCTTATGAAAAAACAATCTTGTTCGAGGTCTTCCAAAAATGAAATTCGAAAAAGATCATTTATGTTCAGCATGTCCAATACGGCTTTTGCTTCGAATAGGCCACTTTATCTTCTTCATATAGATTTGTGTGGTCCGATTCATGTGGAAAGTATTAATGGAAAGCGATATGTGTTAGTTGTTGTCGATGATTATTCACGGCACACATGGGTATTCTTTCTTCATCCTAAAGATGAAGCTTCATAAGTGATCATTTCGTTTATCAAGAAAACCCAAGTGAGCCTTCAACTTCAAGTTTAATATGTATGAACTGATAATGGTACTGAATTCAAGAACAAAACTCTTGTTGAGTTCTTTGATAAGGTCGGAATTACTCAACAATTTTCTGCTGCAAGAATGCCACAGCAAAATGGTGTCGTGGAAAGGAGAAATTGTACCTTAGTCGAAGCTGTAAGAACTATGCTTACATTTGCAAAGTTACCATTATTTCTTTGGGCTGAAGCCATCACAACTTCTTGTTTTACACCAAATCATTCGATTATTCACAAACATTTCGATAAAACTCCTTATGAGATCATGAACAAGAGAAAACCAAATATCAAGTTTTTTCATGTGTTCGGTTGCAGATGTTATATTCTCAATGACTATGATGATGATGGTAAGCTCAAGGCGAAAGGAGATATTGGAGTGTTTGTTGGATATTCAAAAGAATATGTTGTATTCAGAATTAAAATAAGCGTACTCAAAAGATAAAAGAGAGCGTGAATGTGAACTTTAATGAGATCTCTGATATGGCTTCTAAACAATTCAGTTTACAACCTGGTTTATCTAGGTTAAACAAAATGAACAAATCTTCAAATCCAAAGGTTTCAAAAGTTTCAGAAACTTCAAAGAAATATTTGGAAGATTTTTTCATAATTTTTACGATGGGTATTTTGGAAATTTAGATATCGAAATCTCCAACAACGACTGCAGAAACTTCCAACAAAGAAATTTCTCCGTCAATAGAATAAGTTTTTAATGAGATTTCAGAATCATTCACAGAGGAATCTTCTTCATCTTCCTAGAATGATGATGTTCAACAACGTTCAGAATAAGTCATGGTTCCTTCATCAAATACTCAATCTGTAATAAATGACATTTTTCCTAATGTGGATGAAGAAAGTATATCACAAACTGTGTTTAATGAACGATTGTAAGATGCTTACTTTGATGCAAGTACAACGTTTCATGATCCATCCAATGTTCATACTTTCTATCAACCCTCCCCACATGAGAAAAATTAGACTAAGGATCATCCGCTTCATAACATAATTAAGTGTTCGTACAAGAGAGAAAACATCAAATTCATGTTTATATGCATGTTTGCTAAGTAGTATTGAGCCTGCTACCATACTTCAAGATTTAAAAGATGTTGATTGGGTCATTACAATGCAAGAAGGAGGTCAATTTGCTAGATCGAAAGTTTAGAGATTAGTTCCTCGACCCAAAGGCAAGACTATCATTGGAACCAAATGGATTTTCAAGAATAAGAAAGATGCAAATAGTTTGGTTATAAGAAACAAAGCAAGGCTTGTAACATAAGGATATCGTCAATAATAATGAATTGATTATGATGAGACGTTTGCTCTAGTTGCTCGAATTAAGGCTATACGCTTATTACGTGCATATGCTGCTTCTAAGGATTTCATAGTTTTTCAAATGGATGTGAAAACGGTGTTTCTCAATGGAATTCTTAAAGTGGAAGTGTATGTTAGTCAACCTCAAGGGTTTGTCAGCACAAAGTATCCAAATCATGTGTATGCTCTTCACAAAGTTGTGTATGGTTTGAAACAAGCACCTCGAGTATGGTATGACTTTCTCTTAAAATTCTTGATCGAAAGGTTCAATCGATACTACTCTTTTCATTAAAAATAAGGGTAAAGATATTATGTTGATTCAAGTATACGTTGATGACATTATATTTGGTTCAACTAATTCAAAATATTGCACGGGTTTTTCAAAAATTAATGGTTAAGAGATTTGAAATGAGTATGATGGGAGAATTGAAATTCTTTCTTAGGCTTCAAGTAAACCAATTTTCAAATGGGATTTTCATAAATCAATCTAAATATATTAATGATATTTCGAAAAGATTTGGTATGGAAAATTGTGACATGGTTCCCAATCCCATGGTTGAACAAGCTAAACTCAATCTTGATTTAGTTGGTAAACCAGTTGATCAATTCCGTAGCATGATTGGATCGATGATGTATCTTACTTCTGGTAGGCCACATATTATGTTTGCAACATGTATGTGTGCTAGATATCAAGCAAACCCTAATGAACATCATGTGTCGGCGAAAAGGATCTTTAAATATCTCAAAGGGACTATTAATTTAGGCCTTTCGTATCCAAAAGATTCTGGCTTTGATCTAACTACGTATTCAGATGTTGACCATGCAGGATGTCACTTAGATCGAAAAAGTACATCTAGAAGTGTTCAATTTTTAGGTGACAAGTTGGTGTGTTGGTCATTAAAGAAGCAGAATTGCGTGTTTATTTCGCTAGCAGAAGCTGAATATGTTGTTATTTGTGGCTGTTGTGCTCAAGTGCTTTGGATGCGTACTCAACTGACTGATTATGGCTTCTTCTTTGACAAAATACCGATTTACTGTGATTCAAAGAGTGCAATTGCAATCTCCGTGCAATCTGGTACAACACACTCGCACTAAACACATTGATGTGAGGTATCAGTTTATCAAAGATCACATTGAGAAAGGAAGGATAGAATTATATTTGTGTTAGGTAATGAAGATCAGCGTGACGGATTTCTTACGAAATCTAACGTAGCCTTGAAGCTCGATTTAAATTTTTGGCTGAGAAATTGGGCATGATGAGTCGTGAAATTTAGAATGTTTACCATGAAACCTTTTTCTTAAGAAAATTGGAAAATACAAAAATATTTTTTTTATATAAACTTTTAATAGAAAAGTCAAAATGATTTTCCTTTATACAAAAACCTTATAGAAAATACAAAAAGATTTTTGGTTTCTATAATGGTTGTTGAATACTTCAGGTCAACACTTGAGCTTAACATGATGGCTTGTGTACATCTCAGTGCACAACCCATGCTTTAAAGAAAAGAAAGTGTACGCTTCAGTGCATTTATCTTTGATAAAATAAGAGAATTCTTCTTGGACTTGAGTCATTGATAAATATTTTTCAAAATCTTAAAGAGTTTTCTAAAAAGTCAATGATCTCAAGACTATGAGTTACAATCAATTCAAATGTTAAAATGTGAAACTTTAAAGATAAAATCAATTTTGACATCACTTAAAAAGCTTTCAAAAGGATTTAATCTTTGTTTAAGTGAAAGTGCTTAAATTTTTTAAGTGTCTAAAGACTAAAAGGACTCAAAATTGCAAAGAGGAACTCCCTCATAAAGGTTTTAACAATGATACGATATTTTTTGAGGGGGAGCGTCCACACATTTTGTTAATAAGTTTTCAGAAAGATAAGGAAATAGAAAATTGTTTACATTTCACCTTCACATATATGTATTTTTGCGTTTTTAGCTTTATGTTAAAATATTTCTCGGCATATGTTAAGGGGAGTGTCTTTACAATGATTGAAAACGTTCAAAGATCAAAATCTTCTTCTTCATATGTTGTTAGTGAGAATGATGAAAAATAGAAAGAGAGATTTGTAAGGAAAAATAGAAAAGAGAGAATTGAGAAATCGTATACTTGAAATAATGAAAGTATATGTCATGTGCTTCAAAAGAAAGAACAACACATGAAGAGAAAAAGATAAAAGTATGCGAGAAAAGAAATGCCACATACAAAAACAGACATAGTGCTTGTTTTTTCAATTCTTGATATTATCGAAATCTCTTCATAAGATATCATAGTTTCATCATCGTTATCGCGAACATTCTTTCTAAAAGAAGTTTTGTGACATTTCACATTTTTCAAGGTCAATATTTAATTTATACTCCGTTTTTACTTTTACTTTTGAGTAAAAAAATCGTTTTATTATTTACCCGATTAGAAATTTTTCGTTCCTGGGTAAGCTTGAGCCGTGTTTAGAATTAATATCTGTCTTCATGCCCTACGTAATTTATTATTTTACATAAGTGTTCCATATGATGTAATTTTATTTTTATCATATACGTTTTCGCTTCGTGGTTCCGCCTAAACTCTTGCTTTATCCTACGTCTTTACCCGTTAGCCTTAACATTACCCACCAAAACAAAATATATCATAAAAATAATAATACATATTCTTTTCTTACACTTAGTGGGATTACTCGTGGCATGAATTAAGCAAGTACCATGGGCACATGTCCATGGTATCAAACATGCACTTGCATGTCTTGGGATATCCTCCCACTACATCCTTACTCACTTCACACAATTCTTCCAAAAAGCTCAAAACCATCCCTTTTGTCCCTTTTCTAGCCGTGAGCCTCATCATCTTCAAAACCATATTCACCAATTCCATATCATGTGATAGTATATATACTTTAGTTTCCATCGATAGAAAAAAATGAAGAATTAACATAAGCAACTAGTTTCATACAAAAGGCACAAAATCCATTTGGGATGTGCGTATGCACAGCCTATGATTTCCCTAGTTGATATAAATAAGATTCATGTATGCTCCTTTCAAAAATATACAACTCACAACCTAAACCTAATAACTCTAAAATGAAGTAAAGCACAACAGATTCTTAGTAGTACTTTGTGGAAAAAAAAGAAAATTAAGAAAACATAATGGAGTGTGGGTTCTCGTTGGGTATCGTTTGAGTGTGAAGTCCCTACTCGATCAGATGGTATTCTATTGGTACGTGTTCTGTTAAAGGTTCGGGTTCGTTGCTGGTTGTTTATAGTCCTTGATAGACTAAATTCTTGGGTTTACTATTCGTATACACGCGGGTTCGGTTTTTGATCGATTTTCATTGAACTCTAGTGTTCGCGAACGAGTTGGTGTTCGTAACTCGTTTTTCGATGACTATTGTACGTGTTTTGGGCGAGAGTGTACGGATATCCGACGAAGTATGTTTCGTTAGTTTTTGATTCCATCTATCCAAGCGACATTTAAGGTAACTAAAATGACTTCTTATCTATCTAGTTAGTGGATAAAGAATTGGGTTAGGTTGTACGCCCGTTATCGGAGTGAAAGAAAACGTAGCGTCATTATATATTTGAAGAGGATGACTACTGATTGGTGTATATTTATTAGTAAGAAGTAGATTGAAAAAAATGTATAATAATAATAAATAATAAAAAGATTTATATAAGACAATCAATACACATACGCTACTGATATGCATGTTAGGATTTGTTAATTTGAATTGATTTACAAAACAGACCCTCATAGTTTTGAGAGCTGACATAAATGGTCCCTGATTTATAAAGCTATTTACAAGTAAATATTATAAAATTTTAAAGATACGCTCTTGGCCCTTGTCCCTTTTATACTCTTCAAAACTAGTTTGAAATTATAAGCCTAGTTATTTTGTCTTTAACGTAATTAGGTGTATAAGATGTACGTCTCAAATGCTATAATCTATATAAAACTTTATAAAACTTGTTTATAGTGTAATATATATAAATCCTAAGACGCGACGTTACATTTTAGGTTGCATCTAGGATTTACTCGTCATCTCTTGACGTTATTATCCGTTATCATTTTTCATATCGCTAAAAGGTGCGTTTATAGCCCTTTTTTCTCATTTCATGTTTTTCAAACTCCACAGGGGAGATTACATGCTAGTTTTGCAAAACTTGAATACAAATGATTGATGGGTATGCTTGACCCGAATACATGAATTTAGTTTTACAAATTGAACACAAGTGATTTCTTTGGTATGCTTGACCTGAATATGTGATTATTGACATCGAGTACCTTTTTGCTGAAAAGTCCATAATTTCATGAACCGTTAATTACGTACATGGTAAACGCTTGTACAAGTGAATAGATCTATTGGGTTTAACCAACCTCGTCTGGGTGAGTCGCCCTCACTTGGGTACATGTCGAACGGACGCATTGTATTGAGAATTAAGGTAGATGGCAATTATACCTCTGATGGGCAAACTTATATATTATTTGGTTAACGTTCGGTGTCATGAGCTCGATGCAATAATATTTTTTTACATGACTTGTATGTGTTACAATGTCACTTGATTAACAATGCTTGTGTTCTACTTATTTATTACTTGTGTTCTACTTATTTACTTACAAACTCTATGGATTCACTCAACATTATTGTTGACAGTTTTTCGCATGTTATCTCAGGTCTTTCAGGTATTGCTCGGAGGGAAGCCGCACGCATATGTACTCTGGAGACTCTACATTTTACCACATTTGATAAAACTTTATTTTTGAAAACATTGTGTATTGTTAAACTTGTTGGGACCTCTTTTGTAAACTCTGATCTTATAATATATCGAATGTGTAACTTTTAAAAACGTCTCTTTTGAGGTCGTTTTCGTAACTTGTACTTTGTGACTATGAAGTAGCACCCCATGTTGTATTCCGCTGCGTTCTGAATTTTAGGGGTGCTACAGATTGGTATCAAGCACTCGTTATAGAGAACTGGGTCGTTTTCAAAACTTAGACTATAACGAATTTTCACAATTAAGACTCTCTCCTCGATATATCCGATATCCGTGCGTGCATACTTCCTGATTCCTTATTTACTCCATCGAGCGTCACTATATTCTTATAAACATGTTGTTTATATAAATACTAAACCTTCCTCAAGACATTGTGAGATTACACAATGGTCTTTAGACATTTTTCAAGACATCGTGAGTGATACGATGATCTCCAAAATGTTTTCATGACTTTACGTAATTCTCATTTTTGATGGTATCGAAACTCGGCATAGTTTGTCAATCCCATTAGTTATTTTAATATTCGACTCTGAGTTTGAACACTCGCCTCATACTTCTGAAACGCATACGTCGTCGCGTAACCCACCGCATTGAATCATGTCGGTTAACTGGAATACGACTATTAACCTATTCCCTCGTAATGTGCCGTATGAGAACGCCTACTTTTGGGAACACGACTCATTCTTTTCTCCCTACTTCTTGTGATTTTGTAGAATCATGCCGCCAAAAATACAACTGCTAAGGTTCATTAGCTATCAAGCGACTTATAGCCCAATGTATGGCTGACATGCTCTTTCGCCTAGAACGGAACGGGATCCGAGATGTCGAGATGCCGAGAACGAATCACGCATAAAGACTCTTGAGACATACCACGCTAACGAATGTCATGTCTTCTGACTAGAATATCAGTGGGAAGGACACAACCCAACCAGCATCCTCCACTCCGAAGAGAGAAGCTCGACCACCATAGTCAATGACGACCTTTTTATTTAAAAACATTACTTTTAAAACTCTCGATGTATTGTTTGCTTGTGGTACAGATATATCCACTCTCTTCAATTAAATAACTATTTGTATAATTAAGTTCTCATATCCCATTTTAAATATTCTTGATATACCACATCCTTAATATGTGCTGATTTTAGCCATTAGTATTAACACCCTTACTAATTAATTGTTCATACCATTATTTCCCCTATCTCGTTTAACATCCTTGATATACCACTTCTTTAATATGTGCCTCCTTCAGCTATTGATATCAATTCTCTCGGTTGCATCGGTTAATTTCACGAATGATTCTTTATAGTCTTTCATAATTCTTTACGTTCATTTCTTTATGACCGTTGCCGTAGTTTGATATTCTTGACACCTATCTCTATCCTACCAATATTATGATCAATTGATTCTTTGTTTACTTAATTGTTTGTACAAATGATTCTTCATACTTCGTTACTTCATAAATGGTTTTTGCAAATCATTCTCTACATATTTATTCTTTTGATCATTATTACATTTGTACATATGTTCTTTTTACGTGCTCTCTTAAGCCGTTGACATATTCATATTTTACATGATCACGATATATTTTATTGCTTCTTCATACACTCTCATTTATTCCTCTCGCGATGCTATGACCCTTTTCTTTTATGATCTATTCATTCTTTCGTTGCAATGATTAATGATCGTTTGTTGCTTTGTTCATAAAAATATTTAATCTCTCCTTTTTAGAATTCCCTGTTCATAAATTATTATACTCAGTTAATCTTTTTGCATTTCCCTCTACTTCTTTTGGAGATCTGTAATTTTCCTTGATTCTTTTTTCACATTGTTTTTTGGTGCATTTGATTATTCTTACTCGATATATGCTTCCTTGGTCATCGGTATGACTTATCAATTATTGGTTTTTGTTTGCCCTCTCATCAGTACATATGTTCAATCCTTTTATTAAGGACTTTCATAATAACCAATCCGTACCTACACACACACTACAGACATTTCTGAATATACTATTATTTATTCAATATTCGATCTCTACCTTGTTTAAATGTTTTATTGAACCCCTCGAACATGTTTTGACGCATAATATGAAGATAGGAGCTTTAGCCCCTGCATTGAAAGAAATGTTTATCTGGTGAAAACCTTGACGTTCCGCTAAATGAAATTCGACTAGTCAACATGCTACATTTTATCGAGGAGCTAGTAGAGATCATGGATCGCGATGTGAAGCAACTTAAGCAGAGTCGCGTTCCCATTGTCAAGGTTCGTTGGAAATTACGATGAGGACTGAAGTTCACATGGGAGCGCGAAGATCAGGTCAAAAGCAAGTATCCTCATCTTATCACGAGTAAACCGATGATGGATAAGGAGAAGTGAGCACCGGGACGACACTCTTTTAAGGGGAGAAGGCTGTGACATTTCATATTTTTCAAGGTCAATATTTAATTTATACTCCGTTTTTACATTTACTTTTGAGTAAAAAAATTTGTTTTATTATTTACCCGATTAGAAATTTTTCGTTCCTAGCTAAGCTTGAACCGTGTTTAGAATTAATATCCGTCTTCGTGCCCTACGTAATTTATTATTTTACATAAGTGTTCCATATGATGTAATTTTATGTTTATCATATACGTTTTCGCTTCGTGGTTCTGCCTAAACTCTTGCTTTACCCTACGTCTTTACCCATTAGCCTTAACATTACCCACCAAAACAAAATATATCATAAAAATAATAATACATATTCTTTCTTACACTTAGTGGGATTACTCGTGGCATGAATTAAGCAAGTACCATGGACACATGTCCATGGTATCAAACATGCACTTGCATGTCTTGGGATATCCTCCCACTACATCCTTACTCACTTCACACAATTCTTCCAAAAAGCTCAAAACCATCCCTTTTGTCCCTTTTCTAGCCGTGAGCCTTATCATCTTCAAAACCATATTCACCAATTCCATATCATGTGATAGTATATATACTTTAGTTTCCATCAATAGAAAAAAATAAAGAATTAACATAAACAACTAGTTTCATACAAAAGGCACAAAATCCATTTGGGATGTGCGTATGCACCAGGGCCGGCTTTGAGGGTGTGCAGAGTGGGCGATCGCACAGGGCCTTAAAAATTTTAGGGGCCCCAAAATTTGTCCCCTTAACAATATGTTAAACATTTAGATAACTAATTTGTATTTTATCTTATAAACAATGACATTTTATATATAACATTTATTCACGAAACGTCTTATTAAGTAATTTCGCCCAGGGCCCTAAAAATTTCAGAAATTTAGAGACGGCCCTGGTATGCACAGCCTGCGATTTCCCTAGTTGATACAAAAAAGATTCATGTATGCTCCTTTCAAAAATATACAACTCACAACCTAAACCCAATAACTCTAAAATGAAGTAAGGCACAACAGATTCTTAGTAGTACTTTGTGGGAAAAAAAAGAAAATTAAGAAAACATAATGGAGTGTGGGTTCTCATTGGGTATCGTTTGAGTGTGAAGTTCCTACTCGATCAGATGGTATTCTATTGGTACGTGTTCGGTTAAAGGTTCAGGTTCGTTGCTGGTTGTTTATAGTCCGTGATAGACTAAATTCTTGGCTTCACTATTCGTATACATGCGGGTTCGGGTTTTGATCGATTTTCATTAAACTCTAGTGTTCGCGAACGAGTTGGTGTTCGTAACTCTTTTTTCGACGACTATTGTACGTGTTTCCGGCGAGAGTGTACGGATATCCGACGAAGTGGGTTTCGATAGTTTTTGATTCCATCTATCCAAGCGACATTTAAGGTAACTAAAATGACTTCTTATCTATCTAGTTAGTGGATAAAGAATTGGGTTAGGTTTTACGCTCGTTATCGAAGTGAAAGAAAACGTAGCGTCATTGTATATTTAAAGAGGATGACTACTGATTGGTGTATATTTATTAGTAAGAAGTAGATTGAAAAAAAATATAATATATAATAATAATAAATAAATAAAAGATGTATATAAGACAATTAGTACACATACGCTACTGATATGCATGTTAGGATTTGTTAATTTGAATTGATTTGCAAAACAGACCCTCATAGTTTCGAGAGCTGACATAAATGGTCCCTGATTTATAAAGCTATATACAAGTAAATATTATAAAATTTTAGAGATACACTCTTGGCCCTTGGCCCTTGGCCCTTGTCCCTTTTATACTCTTCAAAACTAGTTTGAAATTATAAGTCTAGTTATTTTGTCTTTTACGTAATTAGGTGTATAAGATGTACGTCTCAAATGCTATAATCTATATAAAACTTTATAAAACTTGTTTATATTTATTCGTGTAATATATATAAATCCTAAGACGCGACGTTACATTTTAGGTTGCATCTAGGATTTACTCATCATCTCTCGACGTTATTATCCGTTATCATTTATCATATCGCTAAAAGGTACATTCATAGCCCCCTTTTCTCATTTCATGTTTTTCATACTCCACGGGGGAGATTACATGCTAGTTTTGCAAAACTTGAATACAAATGATTGATGGGTATACTTGACCCGAATACATGAATTTAGTTTTACAAATTGAACACAAGTGATTTCTTTGGTATGCTTGACCTAAATATTTGATTATTGACATCGAGTACCTTTTTTTGCCAAAAGTCCCTAATTTCATGAACCGTTAATTACGTACATGGTAAACGCTAGTACAAGTGAATAGATCTATTGGGTTTAACCAAACCCATCCGGGTGAGTCGCGCTCACTTGAGTACATGTCGAACGGACGCATTGTATTGAGAATTAAGGTAGATGGCAATTATACCTCTCATGGGCAAACTTCTATATTATTTGGTTAACGTTCGGTGTCATGAGCTCGATGCAATAATATTTTTTATATGACTTGTATATTACAATGTCACTTGATTAACAATGCTTGTGTTCTACTTATTTATTACTTGTGTTCTACTTATTTACTTACAAACTCTATGGATTCACTCAACATTATTGTTGACAGTTTTTCGCATGTTATCTCAGGTCTTTCAGGTATTGCTCAGAGGGAAGCCGCACGCATATGTACTCTGAAGACTCTACATTTTACCACATTCGATAAAACTTTATTTTTGAAAACATTGTGTATTGTTAAACTTGTTGGGACCTCTTTTGTAAACTCTGATCTTATAATATATCGAATGTGTAACTTTTAAAAACGTCTCTTTTGAGTACGTTTTCGTAACTTGTACTTTGTAACTATGAAGTAGCACCCCATGTTGTATTCCGCTACGTTCTAAATTTTAGGGGTGCTACAAGTTTCTTGGCAAATGTTGATTAATTTGCAAGGTTTGATTTAGTTACTCTCAAATACTCCTATGTTTTTCTAGAATCGAAATTGATCTACCCTAGAGTCTCCTTTTAGTTTAGGAAAGTTAGGTCAAGGTGATGGAGTTTGTGGTGCAAATCAACATGTTTTGAATGCCAAAGGGACTTAATAGATAACGCTTTAAATGAAAACGAATGAATGAAAACTGATAAAAATGTCAAAAGTGACTTGAATATGATGAAAAAGAAGCGAATGATAAGCTAAGACAAAGGTCGGAGTTGAAAAGTGAGAGGCTTAAAAGAGCAGACAAAGGGTATTTCTCCTAAACTAGGATAGAAACCGGGCCAATACATAATCTATCGGATTACATTTGTTGATCTTTGGTATTGAAGTAGACATCATGGACGCAGTGATGCAAATGCACAACCCCTCCTAGACACTCAAGTACTTCTCAAAAAGTATTTGTTTCATTCTCATGGAGATTAAACGCATAATCTATTGACTTCTCATTCCAAGAATGTTGGTATTGAATAAAGGACATGCTGCTCCAATCCTTGCTTACTAACAGTTCACAAATAGAGTCTAGAGCCAAATTGATATTCAATAAAATATCTTTAAAGCACAAAAGTACGTTTGTATTAAACATCAATAATACAAAAAGATATAATGTTATATGTCTTTGTGACATCGCATGTCTTTGTGACAATGCCAGAACATTCAAGAGTGATACTATAAAATAGTATTCACAGTGATTAAATAGAAATCCTACCAGTGCAAATATCATACCAACGCTAAATGTAGGTCACTAATTTGAAAATAATTGCTTAATGATTCAAATAAGTGTTATCTAGTAATCTATGTGATCTAGGTGTTATGTGTTTATTCAGAATTTGTTTTCAAAAACAAAAAATGACATTTCTTTGATTTTATCATTGAATAGTTGTTTTACCCTCAGTTCACGAGATCAATGCTTCCTTAGATTTTATAGTCATATTTCCGCATCCTTATCACCGAGATATTGATTTGATGATATTTTTCAAATAACATTTACTAGAAATTTTTCTTAAGCATGATCTTGTGATATATGGACTTTAAGGTTAACGTGGAAGATGTTTTTTACTCTGATATTACTACATTAATCTTCTATAACGTTTTACAACAACATTTCTACCTTTCACAAGCAATACTACTTCAATGATTCTTATAACATCAAAAGTTGTCTTTCAACCTTCACGAGGATGATAGCAATCAAGTTTGTTGGTTTGAGAGAGCTTAATGAGTTATTTTGTAAGAGTATGTTTGATAATAAAGAGAGATTGTTTGATTCTTCAAGAGAACAATCCTGATTCTCGACTTTAATTTCACGGACTTAAAAGGTTATTCTTCAAGTGATTCTCAATCCGGAGCTTATTTTGGAGCTTATATGGTGCTCATGATGGCTCATAATCATCATGAGGGGGAGAAGATTTTAGTAAGGATAAAATATAAGGATAAGTCAAGAACTTATGAGGAGAAATTTAAGAAGAATTTAGAGAAATTATGGGTCATATCATTTTGGTTGACAATCATGGGAAGATATCAGTGAAGAAATTAAAATAAAGAAATCATTATGGTAAAAGAAGTTTGTATGAGAAGAAAAGATTCGTATTCATGATTGAAGTTACTTCATTATGTGTTTTGAATAAGCTGTAGTGTTTCATTAACTTCAAAGACTGATCAAGATAGCCGGTTCAACATTTGCATGAAATTACTTCTCAACAACATCAAAATTGTCTTCAACAATCAAGTTTTCTACTTCAACAATAAAAAAGAGATGGATATTTGATTGATGGGGAGCAAAAGGATATGAAGATTTAAGGATAAAAGTCAAAGTGTTAAAATCTTCTACAAAGCAAAGTTCAATCAGTATCATCTTGTTTAAGATTTTTCGTCAACAACATTATGTGGTTGAAATCTACCTTCAAGATCAAGTTTAGAGATAAAGATTTCATACAAGCTTTTAAAGATTCAAGTTGGAAAAGAAGATTAAGATTCGAATAGCTTTTGAGAATGCTGATTTTGAGTTTTAAAGTCGAGTTTATACCTTCAAAGATAAAGAATGTGCTACAAGGTCGTCATCAGCTTTCATACAGAATTCTCAGTGTTTTCAAGCTTCAAAGATAAAGAGAATGGTCGACTAATTCATCAAGATAAAGTGTTCGAGCATAAAGAAGAAGTCATCATCAAAAACAGAATAAGGATAGTTCCCAAGTAGATCATTTAGGGGGAGAATATTAGATATAGAAAATAATATACTTGTAAGCATTATTATAAAGTGCAGAGACTAGTTGTGTCAGGTTATAGAAGTCATTAACTAATAGGACTATAAATATGTAATATTTATGTCAAGGTTAGTTCTGTCACACTCCCAAAATGTCGCAGCGGAAAGGTAACTGGGGGCGAGTGACTACATAGCATCATAACACAAAGCATAAAGAACGACCACTATATGAACGTTTTAGAAATAATACCACGTTGCTTTGATTTAAAACAAAAGAGTCTTACAATAATTCAAATGTATTTAAACATCATGGCGGAAGCATAAATAGGTTTTGAAAGGCAACGGGTATTAAATGATAGATAAATTTATGAAGAGGAAGCCATATGCATGAAGACTCCACATAGCACATCAAGAATTCCAATAAGCTAAGCACCTGATAAAAACATTGCTAAAAGTGTCAACAATAAAGTTGATGAGTTCATAGGTTTATAAAACTGTAAATGTGAACCACAAGATTTTTAAGGGTGTATGGAAATATAATAAATATAAGCCACGCAAAATGCGTTTACTACTGTCTAAGCTCATGAAACCGAAGCGTTAACCATACTAGAGAATAAATGCCTATGCGGGTGCCTAACCTGGGACACCCCTAACGTATCTGAAATGAAACTGTGCCCGTTTGACATGTACTCAGTCAAACTGTAACACCCTCAAATCTGAGTATGCAGCGGAATGTTGAATATCCGAAGGCGTTACATTATTGGGTCAATAGCATCAATAGCACAAGATCCAGAGGAACGACACTAAACGTTCAATTTGAAAAAGAAACATTGGATTAACAAAATACTTTGTTTGTTAACATAAGCTCATGTCTTCAAAATGGTTTCAACAAAATAGATAAAGAATTTCCGGTTTATAACAATTGTCCCTAAATGTAAAAAAGCCACCCCAATCCTTTAGTGTTGACTTTCATTTACTGATCCCAAGTTATCATCGCACCTCGTGCCTTATGAACCTGAAAAACAATGCTTAAAAACGTCAACAAAAGTTGGGTGAATTCATAGGTTTATTGTAAATCAATGGTAGGAGGAAGGACCGCAGATTTTCAAGTGTATGATTATACAATGGTAGGACCGCAAGATTTCCAAGTGTATGATTAAGCAACAGATGCAAACATCATAAAAAGTAATTACGTTTCCTAAGCTCATGACACCGAAGCTAGACATGTATGAATGCAAATATAAATTTGCCAACAAGTGTCCGTGAATGATGTGCTAACCCTGCAACATCCCAAGTTCGACATGGTATGCGTTCGTTCCCGGTGATAGCTAATCACCCGAACGGGGATCGTCAATCCCTAATAGATCTATCCATAACATTCGCGCCCGCACAATGTAATTCCCAATCACATCTATGCAATTAACAGTTCATGATCATGGACATAAAGGGGTTATGGTAACTTAGGCAAACACGTAATCATGGCATAAAATGTACACTTGCGTCCAGTTTGTAAAACAAAGCATGTTATCACCCCAAGGATGTAAATCATTTAAATAATTGTAAAGCATGGGGCTATGAACTCACCTTAGCCGGTAGTTCCTTGAATGATAACAAGTATCCAAGTAAGCAGTGAATCACACCGTTAAGTACCTAAGTAAGTACGGTCAAGTCTTAGTTTACATATTTAAACTAATGACTCATTGTATAAACTAAATCTCATTTTAAGTTTATATATACCGTGATCACTTGTGTAGTGATGCACAAGGTTATTGTATTTATACTTTCGATGGTTCTCGAGAAAACGTGTAATCATTATTTAATAAATAATATAATTTATTAACTTGTTATTAAACCCGTTCGACGTCCGAATATCTTAAATGTTCGACCGACGTATTAAATGTTTTATTTATTTGCAAGTGAACCTCCAAGTTTTAATATTTATTAAAACTTATTATTTGTTTTCAACATTTCACAACTCTAGTCCTTATTTTCTTAGTTTCGTAATATGACGATAATGGTCCTTATGGCTTTATAGTTTTCGAAAAAGTGACGGGTTTCTACTTTTCGTTAATTACAATGTCGGTCCTTCAAGTTACAACAACGTAGTTTAGGTCCTTATAACTTACACCTAAATCCTTAAGTTTCCGAATATTACAAGAGTAGTCCCTGGAGTTATTGAAATACAAGAAGTGACAATTTAACCCCTTAGGTTTCGGCATTTACGGTTTTAGTCCCCCGACTTATAAAAATCGCATTTTCAACCCAATAACATCCCGACAAGTGGTATTTGGCCTTATTTGGTTCAAGTAAGCCAACCAAAACTAACTCGGCTTATAAATAAGCATTTCGAGCTTATTTTGGCTTAACGGGCCTTGGTGGGCCCGTTAAGGTTCGTTTAGGTTTTTAACGATCCGTGTTAGTTTTTATAAGTCCAAAATCCCTCGATAAGCCCATAGGGACTGTTAAGCTTATAATAAGCTCGTCGAGCTTATTGAAGCTTATTTAGAGCTTATTGGGCTTACGGGCCCAATGGCTCAACCCGAATAGGGTGATTAGAGTTTTAGACTTTTTCCTAGTGCTTTTCCCTCTTGTAATAAGCCTAACAAACTGTTTCCTTTTCAGCTTATTCCAAATAAGCCAATAAGCAACTCAAATGGGCCGGTCTTGGGCCCGTTTAGGCCCGGTAAGATTTTAAAAGGTCTAGTTGGGTCCATTAGGGTCCGATAAGTCCATTTAGGTCAAATAAGCACCTTGGAGGTCAGTTGGCTTATTCAGCTTATTTGATAAGCTAATAAGCCTATCGTTGGGCCTATTGGGCCGGGTATGAACCCGAATGGGTTCTAGGGGTTGGGGCTTGGTCCATTAAGTATATTTAAGTCCGTTAAGCTTATTAAGCCCCCATAAGATCACCAATTAAGCTACTCGAGCTTATTGTGAGCTTATTTGCTCGTTTAGGGCCCGTAAATGGGCTAGGAGGCCCGTTAAGGGTTCGGTTGGTTTTCAAAGAATTACAAAGGGTCCATTTAGGCTCTTATGTCCACATTAAGCCCATTAAGCCGCGCATAAGCACGCGAATAAGCTGCTTAGCTTATTGTGGCTTATGAGCTCGTGTTGGGTTCGCGTTGGACTCGTTAGAATGACCCGATAGGAGTTCTAGTGACAATATGCCGTGTATTCGACTTAGTACACGTCGGGTTCGCCATGCAAGTGTCCCCTAGGGTTGCGTATGCATTTCTAAGTCATCCTAACTTGTTTACAATAAAAGTTGACGTGCACATTTCTTTATATTTGAACGTTTCCCAACCCTTATTCGTTACTAGGTCATGTTGCTTGGTCCTTTATGTTTAAACACTACACCCGTCGTTATACGCAAAAGCTATTGCGTATAACACGCTCGTTATTTACTATAGGCGAACTTATGCTAGCCTACCGAATATACATGCGACATATTAACTAAGTATAACCCATAGCGAGTAGTAAAGAATTTATGAATGAGTTAGTTCGACTTACAAGGGTCCTAGCTTTGTGGTTGACGAGTCTTGGATGTATAGAATGCTCAACCCGTAACGCGTATACCCCTTGCGGATGCTTGTTGGCGGTTTGAGACCCGAACACAAAGAAATAAGTGTTGGAGGTGTGTGTGTGTTAACAAGAGTGTAAAAGGGTAAGTGTGCATGATTATTTATAGGGTAAGAGCTTAGTTAGCCTTCCTAGTCCATAATCCTAAACCGAATCGTGACCTAGGGGTGGTTTTGAAGGGTTTTAGTTAAGCTCACATGGTTTTTGCTAAACCACTTGAGTACAAGTATTAATTAAGTAGTTGAGGTACAAGATTGTGTTAGATTATGGAAATCTTATGACCTTGTGCTCTTTGCTTGTTAGTTCGCGGCACAAAAGGATCCCAAGCAAGGAAATGGGTTATTACCCAATGTGTCAAGCACCATTAGGGGACCATTAGGACAAGAATTAATTTCCTAGCAAATGTACATGTACTTAAAGATCACAAATATAGATTTGCTAGTCTATAAATCCACATGGGACGATTTGTAGTAAGGTTACTTGCCCAATTTCGACACTAGGGTGATATAAACACAAGACTTGATTAAATTTTGTGTTTAGGCTCTCAAAGTGGGTATTGGTTTGAGTCTAGGTAAGTCTAGGTATTTCCGGGGTGCGTCCAAATGTATTTTATCGCGAAACGTAAACCTTTTACGTGCCCAATAAAAATAAAATACGCAAAGTACATAATTATTCTTAAGATAATTATTTCTTACTCGGTTGATGTAAACCCTTAATTTCTTTGGTGACCGTTTACATTCATTGATTATTTCTAGTCTACGCGGTTTAGTTTAAAAGTAAATATTAAGAGTAAACGCGTATCGGGCTAAAATAAATAGTGATCATTAATATAGCCGTACAAGGACACGAAAATGAGAAATGTTACACAATTGGCTTGTGCTCCAATGATACTTTTTGTTATGTCAGAAATTCACAAATATATTGTTGTGGTTTAGGTTGTGAGATAGTTTGTTATGGAAATATTATGTGAGATGGTTAGTTCGAATTATAAAGCTAACGTCTGTCTAGCAGAGTTAGTCAGGGGGCTCTTCCTCATGCGAGATGTCTTTAGTTCGAGTCTCCCCTGTAGAAATCAAAGAGGGAATACTGAAAATAGGTTTATTAGATTCAATGAATAATGTACATTAGACAAGATTAAATAGAAACTAAACACGGGAAACCTTAAATGCCAAACGGGCTTAGACTACTACGGGCCAACTGGGCCTTATTAAACTAACACCCCCTCTCAAACTCATAATGTTGCAGCGGAAACATTGCGAGTTTGTCAAACAAAAACTAAACTAAAACTGAAAAGCAAACGAAAAGCGGAGTGTCCCAGAGTGCAGACCCAGTGTTAGACGAAGTCTCAATCCAATGCAATCCGAACAAATACCAAAAACCAATACCGATGCCGATGCCGATGCAGATGCCGATGCCGATGCGAATACCAATCTCGATGCCGATGCCAATGCCGATGCCGATGCCGAATGCCAATGCCAATGCAAAACTAAAACAACTAAGTACCTTATGCAAATACCAATACCACAATGAACAAAACAACGAACCAATGCCAATGCCAATGCCAATGCCAAATATGTACAATTATAAAAAACATAACCGAACCTTGCATAATCAAAATCACCTAGGCAGATGCAAATAAACCAGAGCAGAAAATCAGTCCAAACAAACTAATTCCAAGAAAGAAAATTCAATCGTACCTTTATATTCAAACCATAAAGGTCGATCCTTTAAGCAAAAACCAAAACCAAGACAACCCCCCCCCCTTTTATTTTCTTTATCTTAACCTAGCTTTTGATACCATGTAGAAATGAAAAAGGGAATACTGAAAATATGTTTATCAGATTCAATGAATAATGTACATTACACAAGATTAAATAGAAACTAAACACGAGAAACCCTAAATGCCAAACGGGCCTAGACTACTACGGGCCAACTGGGCCTTATTAAACTAACATCCCCATGGTGGTTTCTTCGTGTAGACGAATGGGAGTGGACTCCCACTAACTACACTAATTATATCTGTACTAACCCAGTCGTTCTAACAAAAAAGTTTAGCTCGATTAATTTTTTTTTTTACATATTATATGTATGTTTTCTTCTTCATCTCAATGTCCCTTTTAATACTTACGCATTGCACGCTTACAAGTTTCCATTGTCACCACATGGGGTGGAAACGAGCCGAGCCGAGTCCGAGCCTGTCAGAGCTCGAGCTCGGCTCGTTTATTTTTCAGAAAGCTCGAGCTCGAGCTTGACTCGTTTCGAGCCTTAAGAGTTGAGCTCGAGCTCGGCTCGTGGTGTGATATATAAAGCTCGAGCTCGGCTCGGACTCGGCTCATTTGTGATGCATTTATAGAAAATAAAGTTTGTCTTCTTAAACTTACTTATTAGAGCTCGTTTATCAAAGCTCGTTTATTTTTTGAGCTCGTTTACTAGAGCTCGTTTAGGCTGGCTAGCCTAGCCGAGCTTTGTATACAAAGCTCGGGCTCGAACTCGTTTATTAAATGAGCTCCAATTTAGGCTCGAGCTCGGGCTCGAGCTCATTTAGGCTCGGCTTGTTCGAGCTTTGTACCAATCCGATCTCGAGCTTTTCACAAGCAGCTCGGCTCGTTTCCACCCTCACCACTCCAACACCTAAAGTTCTTTCACATTATCACACGGACTCAATTGTTTCTTTCCATGAATATTATATGGTAAACTTTGAAAACTCCTCTAGCCATTGGGCTAAATGCCATACTTTCTGGTTTTGATGTGTAAGTATCCAAGGAAGTTCAGTCTTATACTCCCTCCATCCCATTTTAATTGGCCTCCAACAAAAAAAGTTCATTTTATGATAGATTCAATGAATCTAGACGTATATTTATTAAAATGACAAGTTTATCATATTAAATGCAATAAATGTATGAATTACTTTCCTTACAAAAATTAATGAGATGGGTAAAATTGTAAATTTAATAAATATAAACACCTTAATTAAGAAAGTGGACAAGATTTTGGGATAAACTAAAATAGTAACGAGGACAATTAAAATGGAACGGAGAGAGTAGTATAATTGCTTCTAATATTTTTTTTATTATTTTTTTTATAACGGCAACATCTCATAATATAATTACAACAAATTTATCTCACATTTATAAAGTAGGACTTGAACCCATAACCATTTAGTTAAGGAGACTCTCACGCAACAAAAGGTATTATTTAAATAGAAGCCCTTTTCCATGTATATCGATTTATTTCTATTTGTGTTCATTAAATGATATGAGTCTAATACTTATACGTACGAAGAGCCATGTACGTAAATAATATTGGGAGCGAATGAGCGATCCTCCTCTTAACCACCAGATTGAACATTATTTCGTCCTAGTATAATCTGACAAGAACGACTGAATCAGTGTTTACAACAAGAAATGCTTTACTAATAATCAAACATAATTCTTTATAATCGGACTGATGGCATATTAGCTATTTCAATTATAATAATAATCAAACATAATTCTTTATAATCGTGTTTACAACAAGAAATGCTTTACTTGGTAAAAGAAGAATATCTTTTACAAAGCTAAGCAAGTTGAAGTTAAAGATTTCCAACAACTTTTAAGATTCATTGTACATTAAACCAACTTCCTTAAATAAGGCTAAAAATTATACAAATGGATGGTTATTCCAACCTTAATTGCGTCATTTTCATCTCAAAGCAAGGCACTCAGCTATATTGTTTTTAAAAATCAGATGTACTGCTTTAAACTCTTCTCTACTATGGGTGTGTTTGGCAGACAGCATTTGAGAGTATTTTTGAGCAATTAGCATTTATCATTTAACATTATTATTACAAAACCCGTTTAGAAGAAAGCAGTTAGCATTTATAAAATTATAAAAACGCTAATTTCTCAATGCTCTTTGAATTAGCATTTGCTATAGCATTTAGGCGATAACGATCATATTATAACACATGTAATTACAGTTACAGCTATTCTAACCAAACACTTTTATTAAATTAAACTGGCTATACGCTAAACACTTAACTGCTTACTGCTAACTGCTAACTGCTACTGCTAATTGCTATCGCTGGTTTCAACAAACACACCCTATATATAATGCAAAAATATTTTTCTTTAATCTTTAAAAGACTTAAAAATAATGTATAACCGCTAGAATACCTTTTTTAAAAATTAGGTAGAGAAGAGGTTTTCAAATTACCCAATTTGTTTAGGGATTTTAGAGATTATACATTACTTATTTTTAAGTCTTTTAAAGTACTTTTTATGTCAACTAATTTTAAAGTTCTCTTCTAAAATATTTAATTGCAAAGAAAGGAACCCTCCACCATGATACCTTCACCTTAGCCCGTCTCCACCTATTCGTCGGAATAACACCCCCCAAAACTCAAACACTTCAACTAAAATCTTCAATTTAAACAAAACATATAAACCCCCAATTTTTTTCATAAAATCAGAAAAAATACTAAACCTAATTTTTTCAATTCAGATCACAAAATTATTGATTTCGGTATGGTGATCCAGAAATCTAATTCGAGCATGGGCAATGAATGGACATGGTTTTTTAATGGGCGTCATAAACAACATAAGAAACCCATTGATAATCCTTATTAAAAGGATATGGAGAGAATTAGTGAGTCATTCTATGTTACTAACTTTCCTAAATATGTTGATTCTAAACAACTGTGGCAGATATTTGAACCGTATGGAAGAATTATGGATGCGTATATCGCGTCGAAGCTTTCAAAAAAGGGGAAAAATTTGGATTTGTATGCTTCTTGGGTATTGTGAATGCTGAAGAGTTAGCGAAGCGTCTAACAAACATTTGGATTGAAATTACCAACTTTTCGCAGCAGCAGCGAGATTCAAGAGGCAAGATTACTCCCAGTTGCGGAAAGTGGCAGAAGAAACCAAGCACCCTCGTAGTAGGGCTTCGGTTCCAATTGCTTCCAAGGCAAATAATTTACCCGCAAACATATCAGGAGAAAAATCTTTTGCCTCAGTTGTGCATGGAGGAGAAAAGAGGAATTTCAATTATCAAATTCAAGGTGAACTGAGGTTTGTTACAATGAGTGATTGTGATTTGATCAAAGTCGAGGACTCCACTAAGGTTACATTGGTGAATGTTCGGGAAGTTGGGACGATTAATGCGGTATATCGATTATGTTGAAGTGAAGGATTTACTCAGATTAATGTACATCATATTGGGGGATTATGGCTTTGGATTCAGATTTTGGTCATTTAAGCTCGTTTATTATATCAAAGGTATGTGTAATTAAGCACATACCAAAATCTCCCATACTAAACTATTACCGTGTCCTCACGCAATGCTATAAGTAAACACTTTAGAAGACTAAGAGTCTTAATTCCCCTCTATAACAACCCAAGAATTTTCATCAACCTATTTTACTATGATCACAATTGTACGGGGAAATTTTTCGCTTTATTACTGTAACACCCCCAAAATGGGTCGCAGCGGAATAAGGATCCGGGGCGTGTTACTTCAAGATCAACAGCACAAGATATATATAAGAACGACACAAAAGTCGTTTAGATTGATACATTGGATTTAAATAAAAGACATATTACAAAAGCTTATAGCTTTACTTGTTCTTTGTTTAATATTACAAAAGACGACATAGATTTCCCAAAACATGTTGCACATAAGTCTTTAACAGTGCAATCCAAAACCTAATCCAATGCATCCTTGGCACCTCGTGCCTATTGACCTCCTGAAAACATTGCTTAAAACGTCAACAAAAATGTTGGTGAATTCATAGGTTTATGTATTTAAATTATGCAGGACCGCAAGACTTTCCCGTGATGTTACAACATATGCCAACAATCACAAAACCAGATTACTGTTGCACTAAGCTCATGACACTGAAGCTCAACCTATATTTGCTATTTTAGCAGTTATTTGCCCGTACAGATGTTGTAACCCGCAACATCCAAGTCCGACATGGTCAACGTTCATTCCCGGTGATAGCTAATCACCCAAACGGGGAGGTTAATCCCAATAGATCTATTTATATCATTCGCGCTCACATAATGCAATTAACAACTACATCTATGCAATTGACAGTTCATGAAAATGGGCTCAGGAGGGTTATCGCTACTTAGGCAAACACATAATCAATATATTTAAAACACTTGCGTCTAATTTATAAAACAAAGCATGTTCTCACCCCGAATAATAGTAAATCAGTAAAACTGTAAAAGTGGGGCTATGAACTCACCTTGAGTACAGATAGTCCAAATAATCACAGATAAAACGTCACGCAAGACGATAGATGCAACCTATTTAAATTAAGGTCGTATAAGTACTGAGTACTTTAATTAATAACATTGAATATAATCTTATAGTTGTTACATCGTACTATCGTTCGGGCTATCATAATTAAAGAGGTCATGACATGACGTACGAGGAGTTAGGACACTTTAAATCGTAAATCCAACAACTCGTCGATACGCCATCCGAAGAGGCCTCATTATGAAACTCCCTAGTATTATAGCACTTTGATAACCACTCATATTCTATATAGCATAATCACCGACTAATCGTTTTAGTAAAATAATATTTATAAAGTGAAAACGTTTATAAATATACTTTTCGTAAAAATGACCTAATTTGGTCGTTTTAAGCCCGTTGCTCGCGTTTCTTACGTCCACGTCTTCGTAGTAAGACGAGTGATCAAAATATTACATTTTCAAGTTTTTGATATTCTGCGATGAATAGTGTTTTTACTGTTCACAACAGCTATTTTACTCGTTTTTAGGTTTTAATTAACGTAAAACCCGTTTTTGTCGTATCTTATTCGTTATAGCTCCGTTTTTAGCGATTCTTTCGAGCACGTTCTTGTAATTGAAAGTTTTATCATATTATGGATGTTTAAAGTATAAGTTTTCTGTGGGTGAAAAATACTTTTTATAAAATATGTTTTAAATAAAAGTATTAACGAATCGTAAACTGTAAATGGCGTATCTTCTTTGCATTAATTAATTCGGTTTTTTTTTCGAGTTCTTAATGACACCATCGATCCATGTACATGTATATTTATAAAATCATAAAACATATATGTAAATTTCGAAACTTAAACAGCCCCTAAGATATTTATTTCCAAAATGTGTTTAAAACTTGTTTTATGTATTAATTAGTTTAGTAGTTTAATATAGAAACCCTAATAACTATTTGTAACATATGTGATACTTATATTAATGTCCATTAGTCCATATATTTTTCATTTGTCCATGATTAACAAGTTATTTATATTACTTTCTATTATTTTCACATGTGAAGATTAAGAAACCTTATAAAACCCTAATTTAACCTAAACATGTTTATACTTAATCCATAGGTTAACATACTTTTACCTTTATTTTTCCATGATATATATGACCATATGACATAAGAATAAGTGCATAAAATCATAAACATAATTAATAACTCATTTTACATATTAAAAAGTCCTTAGTGGTGATTATAGCCATATTTAACATATAACACATAAAATAATGATAATAAAAAGTATGAAGGAAATTAGGAAGACCTTAGTGATAATGTATGAGATGAGAAATAAGTTCTAAACCCGTGTTTAGATTCAAAACCAAAGCTTACAAGCTTATAAACCCTAGATTAGGTTTGAAACCCTAATCTTTCCTTTTCTTCCTTAATACTTGCAAATGATGATCCAAGGCTTGAAAACACTTTAGTATGCCTTAGGATTGATGTGTAAAGGGTTGTATAGATTGTATAAAAATTTTGTATGGTTTGATTATGTTTGTTATTTGAGCCGTGGGTTTTGGCTTATAAAAGAGAGGAAGAAAATAATTTTTCTAAGTAAAAGAGTTTATGTAAAGTTTACTTATGCACGTATGCTATATATAGTCAAAATATCTAACTAACATAACCATGGTTACTTTCTAACCCTTGCACAAGGTTAGATTGCTAAGTGTTTCATGGTGTAAGAGTTTGTTCCCTAGATATTTCTTAAATATCTAGATATTATGGACAAGTGATAATTATTGGTCCTATCCTCAAAATTTCGGCATATATACTTATGTGTGATGTTATTTTGATTATTTTGGGTATTGGGTATAATCGTGGGTATTCGTTTAGGCGTAGTTAGGTTTTGGAACTTCCGAGAATGCCTAAACGCATTTTATCGTGAAACGTAAGCATTTTACGTAACCAATAAAAATATGATGAACAAAGTTAATAATTATCCTCTAAATAATCATATAACACTTGTTAGATATAAACTTTTAATTGTTTAATGCCCGTTTACATTGTATGATCATTTTCAGTTTACGCGATTTAGCTTAACGATTATGATTTAAAAGCAAACGCGTAAAACCCTAAAAAAAATTAGGGATAAATAAGTCATACAATGACCTAAAACCGTGGTTTATATAAACGACATTAATAAAGACTGGTGGGATTCCTGAATGGAAGTAGTAAATGATGGGGAGGCGGATATTGCGTACTCTCATCTGCCTCATGGCTGCTCTATGGAATGAGGGGGTCGACATACGTGGAGATAAAAAGCAGTGTGGTAGTGAAGGTGGCAGGTGCCTCCAATCATCCCTTGCTGGCAATCTAAGTCCTCAGGATGCTCAGGCTCCTGGAATGTATACCGGTATATGATTCTCGGGTACATACACTAGAGAACGTGGTGCCTGCTCGAACAACTGTCGGGCAGTCTCCTCGTAAGGATCCTCAGATGGGATACTCCATGATCGTGCCTCAGAGTGAACAGAAGTATAGGTAACAGCGGAATCAGCTGACATGACTACTGTGACCAGCAGAAATAACTTATATGAGTATATTAATATAGGACTATTATCCTTATATACGTAATATATTATAAACACGTATATCAATTAAGCATGTATATAGTCTAACCGACTATGCAACATCAGTTATATGGATACCCTCGTAAAACCCTTATTGTATGTAATGCAATGTTTGAAAACGTTATAGTCCAGAGCAAAAAACATTTGACCTGTTCTCTAAAACCTTGAGGCACTTGATACCAATCTGTAACACCCCCAAAATGGGTCCGCAGCGGAATAAGGATCCGGGGCGTGTTACTTCAAGATCAACAGCACAAGATATATATAAGAACGACACAAAAGTCATTTAAATTGATACATTGGATTTAAATAAAAGACATATTACAAAAGCTTATAGCTTTACTTGTTCTTTGTTTAATATTACAAAAGATAACATAGATATCCCAAAACATGATGCACATAAACTTTAACAGTGCAATCCAAAACATAATCCACTGCATCCTTGGCACCCAAAATCGTGCCTATTGACCTCCTGAAAACATTGTTCAAAAACGTCAACAAAAATGTTGGTGAATTCCATAGTTTAAGTTATTTAAATATACAAACGACCGCAAGACTTTCCCGTGATGTTACAACATATGCCAACAATCACAAAACCAGATTACTATTGCACTAAGCTCATGACACTGAAGCTCAACCTATATTTTGCTATTTTAGCAGTTATTTTCCCGTACAGATGTTGTAACCCACAACATCTAAGTCTGACATGGTCAACGTTCGTTCCCGGTGATAGCTAATCACCCAAACGAGGATGTTAACACCCATAGACTATTTATATCAATTCAGCGCTCGATACATAATGCAATTAACAACTACATTTATGCAATTGACAGTTCATGAAAATGGGCTCAGGAGGGTTATCGCTACTTAGGCAAACACATAATCAATATATTTAAAACACTTGCGTCTAATTTATAAAACAAAGCATGTTCTCACCTCGAATAATAGTAAATCAGTAAAACTGTAAAAGCGGGGCTATGAACTCACCTTGAGTACAGATAGTCCAATTAATCACAGATAAAACGTCACGCAAGACGATAGATGCAACCTATTTAAATTAAGGTCGTAAAGTACTGAGTACTTTAATTAATAACATTGAATATAATCTTATAGTTGTTACATCGTACTATCGTTCGGGCTATCATAATTAAAGAGGTCATGACATGACGTACGAGGAGTTAGGACACTTTAAATAGTAAATCCAACAACTCGTCGATACGCCATCCGAAGAGGCCTCATTATGAAACTCCCTAGTATTATAGCACTTTGATAACCACTCAATATTCTCTATAGCATAATCACCGACTAATCGTTTTAGTAAAATAATATTTATAAAGTGAAAACGTTTATAAATATACTTTTCGTAAAAATGACCTAATTTGGTCGTTTTAAGCCCGTTGCTCGCGTTTCTTACGTCCACGTCTTCATAGTAAGACGAGTGATCAAAATATTACATTTTCAAGTTTTTGATATTCTGCGATGAATAGTGTTTTTACTGTTCACAACAGCTATTTTACTCGTTTTTAGGTTTTAATTAACGTAAAACCCGTTTTCGTCGTATCCTTATTCGTTTTAGCTCCGTTTTTAGCGATTTTTTTCGAGCCACGTTCTTGTAATAAAAGTTTATCATATTATGGATGTTTATAAAGTATAAGTTTCTGTGGTGAAATAATACTTTTATAAAAATTGTTTTATAAAAGTATTAACTATCGTAAACTTGTAAATGGCGTAACTTCTTCATTATTAATCGGTTTTTCGAGTTCTTTATGACCCATCGATCCTTTTGACATGTAGTATTATTAATAAAATCATAAAACAAATATATGTACTTTTTCGAATTACAAAACAGACCCCTAAGATATTTATTTCCAAATGTGTTTAAAAACTTGTTTTTATGTATTAATTAGTTAGTAGTTAATATATGAAACCCTAATAACTAGTTGTAACATATTGATACTTATATATAATGTTCCATTAGTTTCCAATATTTTTCATTTGTCCATGATTAACAAGTTATTTATATTACTTTCCATTATTTTCACATGTGAATATTAAGAACTTATAAAACCCTAATTTTAACCTAAACATGTTTATACTTAAATCCATAAGGTTAGCCTCAAACATACTTTTCCCGTTTTTATTTTTCATGATATATATGACCATATGACATAAGAATAAGTGCATAAAATCATAAACATAATTAATAACTCATTTTACATATTAAAAAGTCCTTAGTGGTGATTATAGCCATATTTAACATATAACACATAAAATAATGATAATAAAAAGTATGAAGAAATAGGGAAGACTAGTGATATGGTATGAGATGAGAAATAAGTTCTAAACCCGTGTTTAGATTCAAAACCAAAGCTTACAAGCTTATAAACCCTAGATTAGGTTTGAAACCCTAATCTTTCCTTTTCTTCCTTAATACTTGCAAATGATGATCCAAGGCTTGAAAACACTTTAGTATGCCTTAGGATTGATGTGTAAAGGGTTGTATAGATTGTATAAAAATTTTGTATGGTTTGATTATGTTTGTTATTTGAGCCGTGGGTTTTGGCTTACAAAAGAGAGGAAGAAAATAATTTTTCTAAGTAAAAGAGTTTATGTAAAGTTTACTTATGCATGTATGCTATATATAGTCAAAATATCTAACTAACCTAACCATGGTTACTTTTTAACCCTTGCACAAGGTTAGATTGCCAAGTGTTTCATGGTGTAAGAGTTTGTTCCCTAGATATTTCTTAAATATCTAGATATTATGGACAAGTGATAATTCTTTGATCCTATCCTCAAAATTTCGGCATATATACTTATGTGTGATGTTATTTTGATTATTTTGGAGGAATTGTGGTATAACGTGGTATTCGTTTAGGGCGTTAAGTAGGTTTTGGAACTTCCGAGAATGCCTAAACGCATTTTATCGTGAAACGTAAGCATTTTACGTAACCAATAAAAATATGATGAACAACGTTAATAATTATCCTCTAAATAATCATATAACACTTGTAGAATATAAACTTTTAATTGCTTAATGCCCGTCTTACATTGTTATGATCATTTTCAGTTTACGGCATTTAGCATAACACGATTATGATTTAAAAGCAAACGCTGTGAAAACCCTAAAATAAATTAGTGGATTAAATAAATGTTCCATATCAAATGACCTAAAACGCGGGTGTATAATTAACGACATAATAGACAATGGTGGGAAGATCCTGATGGAAAGTAGTAAAGTATGAGCGGATAGTGCTCGTAGCTCTCATCTGCCTCATGGCTGCTCTAGTATGTGGGGGTCGAATACGTGGAGATAAAAAGCATGGTGGTAGTGGAGGTGTAGGTGCCTCATCCTTGGCTGGCACTAAGTCCTCAGGATGCTCAGGCTCAGGAATGTATACCGGTATATGATTTCGGTACTACAACTGGAGAACCGTGGTGCCTACCTCGAGACAACTGACGGGCGGTCTACTCGTAAGGATTCCTCAGATGGATACTCCATGATCAGAACTAGCCTCAGAAGTGAACGAAGTATAGGTAACAGCGGAATCAGTTGACATGACTAAGTTACCATCAGAAATAACTTTATATGATAATTAATATAGGACTATTATCCTTATATACGTAATATATTAAAAACACTATATCAATATCAAGTATATAGTCTAACCGACTAAATTCAACAACTAAGTGTATTATGGATACCATCGTAAAACCCTTTTGTATGTATGCAATGTTTGAAAAACGGTATAAGTCCCAGCAAAAACATTTTGACCTGAGTTCTCTATAACATTGGCCCTTGATACCAAATCTGGAACACCCCCAAAATGGGTCGCCAAAAATCGGAATAAGGATCCGGGCGTGTTACTAATCAAGATCAACATAGCACAAGATATATATAAGAACGACACAAAGTCATTAAATTGATACATTGATTTAAATAAAAGACATATTACAAAAGCTTATAGCTTTTATTTACTTGTTCTTTGTTTAATATACAAAAGATAATATAAGATTTCCCAAAACAGAAGCACATAAATCGTTAACAGTGCAATCCTGCTTGAATTTCTTGAAGTGCATTGGAGTCTTTATATTCAAGCTTTTCATTGTAATGCAATTATGGGACAAATGTTATATTAAATTCAGATTTTGATTAAATCAACAATGTTATTTTTCAAACGACACTTTTAGAGGTCGTTCTCTTGTATCTAGCGCTGTGTATTATGAAGTAGCACCCCAAAGTGGTATTCCGCTGCGTTGTTGTATTTTTGGGGGTGTTACAATATTTGCTATTTTAGCAGTTATTTTGCCCGTACAGATGTTGTAACCCGCAACATCCAAGTCCGACATGGTCAACGTTCGTTCCCGGTGATAGCTAATCACCCAAACGGGGAGGTTAATCCTAATAGATCTATTTATAACATTCGCGCTCACATAATGCAATTAACAACTACATCTATGCAATTGACAGTTCATGATAATGGGCTCAGGAGGGTTATCGCTACTTAGGCAAACACATAATCAATATATTTAAAACACTTGCGTCCAATTTATAAAACAAAGCATGTTTTCACCCCAAATAATAGTAAATCAGTAAAACTGTAAAAAGTAGGGCTATGAACTCACCTTGAGTACAGATAGTCCAAATAATCACAGATAAAACGTCACGCAAGACGATAGATGCAACCTATTTAAATTAAGGTCGAATCAGTATTCAAGTATGTTGTCTAACAACAACTGTATATAATCCTATATAGTTATCATCGTACTATCGTTCGGGCTATCATAATTAAAGAGGTCATGACATGACGTACGAGGAGTTAGGACACTTTAAATCGTAAATCCAACAACTCGTCGATACGCCATCCGAAGAGGCCTCATTATGAAACTCCCTAGTATTATAGCACTTTGATAACCACTCAATATTCTATATAGCATAATCACCGACTAATCGTTTTAGTAAAATAATATTTATAAAGTGAAAACGTTTATAAATATACTTTTCGTAAAAATGACCTAATTTGGTCGTTTTAAGGTTTTAAGTCTGTTGCTTGCGTTTCTTACGTCCACGTCTTCGTAGTAAGACGAGTGATCAAAATATTACATTTTTCCAAGTTTTTTGATATTCTGCCGATGAAAGTGTTTTTAACTATTCGTAAATAAAACTTATTCGTTTTTTAATCCCGATTTTAGTGATTCCCTTCGAGTAGTATTGTTATTAAAAGATGTATTTATATTGTATTAAAATAGTTAATCCCACTGATGAATAGTACTTTTACTGTTCATAGTTTATAAAATTACTTTTATAAACTTTAATTATCGTAAATGTGCGTAGGTTTATTCGGTATTGTTCTATTTTTTAGCGATTCTTTCGGAGTACGATTCGTTTAATTAAAGGTTTATATCATATTTTAGATGTTTTAAAAATATTAGTTTCTGTAATGAATAGTAACTTTTATAAAAATAGTTTTATAAAAGTATTTATAGTCGTAAACTCGTAATTAACGTATCTTTTTCGTTATAAATCGGTTTTTCGAGTTTCTTATCATTTTGGAATCGTCACGAGACGTATTATTATTATATTATGTCAAACCCACTGTATGAATTTCGGATTCAAAACAGCCCCTAAGTATTCATATGTATATCTTTATAAAAACCTTGTTTTATGTATTATTTGATTTAGTAGTTTACTTTAAAAACCCTAATAGCTATTTTTAACATATGTGATAACTTATAATAATGTTCGAAGATATCCATAGTCCTTTTAAATTCATTGTAAATACATGTTTAACTAATTTACTTTCCATTATTTTTCACATGTGAAGATTAAGTACCTTATAAAACCTTAATTTAACCTAAAAACTTGTTTATACTTAAACAATATGTTTATAACATATTTTACTTCATTTTTACCATGTTATATATATAACCATATGACATAATAATAAGTGCATAAAATCATAACATAAGTAAGGGATTCATTTTACATATTAAAAAGTCCTTAGTGGTGATTTAGCCATAATTAACATATAACACATAAAATCATAAGAAATAAAAGTATGAAGGAATTAGGAAGACCTTAGGGATGATGTATGAGATGAGAATATGTGCTAAACCCGTGTTTTAGCTCAAAACAAAGCTTACAAGCTTATAAACCCTAGATTAGGTTTGAAACCCTAATCTTCCCTTTTCTTCCTTAAACCTTGCAAACGATGAACCGATGCTTGTAAACACCTTAGTGTACCTTAGGATTGATGTGTAAAGGGTTGTATAGATTGTAGAAAAATTTTGTATGGTTTGATTATGTTTGTTATTTATGCCGTGGGTTTTGGCTTAGGAGAGGAGAGAAAGATGTGAAATTTTGTTAAGTAAAAGTAAACTTCACTTATGCATGCATGAATATATATAGGAGAGTATGTAGATATTTGTAGTTGCCAAGTTTGACTAGAAAGTCCAAGGGGGAGGGGGGTGTGCCGTGAGTTTCAAGGGGACAAGAAAGGAGGGAACCAAGGGCTTAAAGTCTTGGTCTCTTGGTTCCTTCTAATGGGAATCATCCCATGAAGTTTAGGATTATGGTTCACTAGTTTATTTTTCTTTTCTTTTATGTTTACTTGTGATTTATAAAAGAAAAGTGTAAGTAAAGTTTTTATAATAAAAAGTGAAGTGTAGTTTTTTTATAAAAGTATACTTTGTAATGTCTTGGTATTTTGTAAAGTATTTGTTATTTTGTATAATCATATGAGATGTGTATATATATACTGGTCAGTATTAATACGTATATATATAATAATACACAAGCAAATCCCAACCAATTGCCCCTGACCGAAGCAAAAGGTCA